>QKQZ01049713.1:0-12469 GCA_003595255.1 Solenopsis fugax
TACTTAAGTATATGTTACTTATTTCAAATATTTCACAAGTTTATACATCTACAATTAAATCCAGAAGTTCATCATTAACATCAGGTACTTCAATCAAGAATATTAAACAATTTTATAATTTTCTTCGAAAGAGTATAAATTCTTTTCTTTTAATGTACGATAATAAGTTTCTCTAAAATTTGTGATGAATATATAATATTTTAAGACAATTATTAAGAAAATATTCTTTTAAATATAATTATTACTTACTAGAAAAGAAAAAGTAAATTGAATAATTGTGTCTTTTTATACTTTTCTTTGTGTATAACTGAGTCATCTTAATAAATGTGATGTTTAGGCTCTGAAGAATATAAATCAAAAGAATATAATAATGCCTAGAAGATCCGATAGAGGTTGTTATTTGTGTAATAATAAATATTGAGTATACACGTAAACAGCCTATGTCTATTCTTATAAGCAGTATTAAATTCTTTTGAATTATCTTAATTATTCCATAATCTTAAATTATTCTATAAATTATCTTAATTATTCTATTAGTCAAAGACAACCCTAATATAGTGGTTGAATTTTATCTTATTAAGAACATAATAGTATATTTGATGCCATTACAGTGCATTAATTGGCAGTAGCATTTCAATAACGTTGTTCATTCGAACTACTCATGATTTTACCGTGACCATGAATCATGTCACGAACACGTACACTCGCTGATGTTGCATGCAGATATGTTGATACTGAGCAAGGACTTCGTTGTCAATTATCTGGAGCCACATGCAACGTTTCCTGTAACGGTTTTTTTTTCTCAAAGTTGTTAACATGAAAGAATTAGTATCGTTTAGCGTCTATATTCTTTACCACGCTACCCGTCGAAGAGTATGTAACATAATGCAGGAATACTGGCAAACATTTGAAGTCGTGAAAACAAAAATATATCGACCTTATTTCCGATATATAACCCTACCTGCAATACGCTTATCGAGTCATTCTACTTTCTATTTGCGGCGATAGATAATAGAGGGGCCTATTTGGCGAGTGGCTATATATTTACAACGGATCATCGATAGCATGGAGAAGTATGCAGTAAGATTACCGCGAAGGAATAGAGACCGCGTGATTTATTTTATCTTCGCACACTGGAGACATTTAAATCCTTTGCGATTGAATTAGTTGCTAATTACAAACAATTTCGCGAACGCGTACATTACCGTGGGAATGCTCCATAATTTCGTATTTATTCGCGAGAACGTGCTAACGAATAATCTGATAGGCGTGTGCGAGCGTGCTCGTCCCGACGAAAAAGTTTCGCGCAGAAATAACGACCGGTGTATATACGCAATGTCGTCATTATGGTCAAAATCAGAGTAAAACAATTGTTCATTCATCTGTCAAGCTGTCGCACGGCTGTCGAGCAGCGCGATACTTGCATCGATTCGCACGACGCTAAAGCCCTGATTACACTGCTCCATTTTTGACACGATATCGTCGCGTGTCTAATTAGTTTAGGATGACGTAGAGCTTAATTTTCTCTTCCGAGAGTTGTGAGAAATACATTTGGAAGTAAATCGCTTAATTTCTTATTTTATATGCTACATACTGTTAAAAATGTCATGAAATTAAATGTACTTTTAAATGCATTAAATTAAATGTATCTATAACTGAAAAATATATTGTGTACATGTGTGTATGAAATTTAGTGCACAATATTAAATGTTTTGACAATATTAAATGTTTTTATCAATATATCTGCTTGAAATTTGCTTTCGTTATATTACATTAAATTTAGCTGCGTTTTTTTTAACAGTATAGTCGATATTCATTTTAATATTGAATACACTTTGCTCGATCAATAAGAAGTCTATGTTTTATATTAAGACAAATATCAATAGGAGTCTATTCAAGAGATCGTCGTGAAGTCGTGTTAACACAAAGGATCCGTAATGTCTCGTACAAGCGTATTCAAACAGACGATTAGTCACCGGACGTGTAGAGCGAGTTGATCGAACGCAAATCCAAATGAATTTATTATCGCGCCGCGTCCTCGCCTCATTCAATTATACCACGATCGCCGATGGTGTCGTTCCGAGCGAGTGACGCTCGCGTAATTAGTGAAATACCGTCGTCTACTCGGCGGCGCTCTTTATTGACCCAGTGCCACGAACTCCTCGACAAAGACGGACTTTGTCGACGCTACTCGCTCTTTCTCATTAATTAAGTCATGCTACGACGACGGCGCAAGAAGCTCACGGTTTGTTTTTTGAGGGACTCGTGCGTGCGTGCATGCGTGCGTGCGTGTGTGCGCACGTGCTACGAGCGCATTCATGCATTTTAAGAATGACTGCACTGCGACTGCAAAGAGGTAAAAGACATCGAGGAACAGAGAAGGGAAAATCTATAAATGAAGATGGATTTTTGACCAATTTTGACATTTTTTACTGTACAAGTGTCATATTGGTGTCTAAAAATCTAAAAACAATTCTAAAATATTTTTTCAAGTATTGACATTGATATATATTTTTTATAGATTTAAATTGTTATTTTTTATGTACTTTTTTAATATTATAAAAAAATTAAATTTTGGTCAAAGATACAGCATTCATGATGTGCTCCAATATGCATAAAAAGTGTGTATATTTTTAAGATATTTTCATATTTTTTTATATTTATATTTTTAATATTTTTTACATTTTTTTACGTTATATAAAGTTCATTACGTTATATGAAATAACTTGAATAAACGAAAATAATGATAAGAATAATAAAACAATTTCGTATAAGAAATTCAACCTTAACAAAAATAAAATTTCCTTATACCTTTATTCTTTATATCTTCCTTTGCATCTTATAGTTCTTTTCATTATTAAAAGTAATTTCATTATTAAAGTGCAGATAAATATTGTCCTACATCATATTGACAAAAGTACACTATTCTGGATTATATTTTTCTTGGACCATAATAGATGTCAAAACTCGAAAAGTAAAGTCTAGAAGTAATGAAATTATGAATAAAAATTTTCGATTTTAATACTTACTTGACTGTTATTTTGCATCAAAATAATTAAGATTGAATTTTGATTTGAGCAAGATATTTGATATTAGAGAGCAAAATGTCATCAAATTTTTATTACGAAAATCAGTGGCATGAAAAATGCGCGGTAAGTTTTTCATTATATGCGTTTACGTAAAAACCAAATATCATATAAGAAGCAGTTGGAGAGATTTGCAATTTTCCCCTACCGCCTACTTCTTTAAGGGCTAGAAGAGGGCGACAATCCGCCGTCGGTGATTCCTAAATGTATCATAACGAACGCGTCACTTCCCTAACGAATTGTCTCTTGTGCCTGTCGTCGGCACCGCGCAACTTGTCCACAACTACAAAACCAGCCCGCGGCAACTTCTCCCGCGCGATTTCTTCTCGTTACTCTCCGCGATCTCTTCACGGCCCGACACGCGCTTGCCTTTTTACCCTCCTCGTCGAGATCACAGAAAAGCAATATAAAACGCGACCTCCCTGAGAGAGCGTCCTCCGAGCCCCTCGACCCCTACGTGGAAGCTGAGAATATTTTGCGATGCTAATCGCGAAGTGGACGCACCACTTTTCGTGTACGAGCGCCCGCGAATCTGTGTTTATCCTTTGTTCGCCATTCGCTTTTTTTTTATTTTGTATAGCTATGATAATTTTAATCACTTTTTTAAAAAGCTAAGAAAAAAGCTCACGGCATAAGAAAATCAAAAAATATTGTAACGTAAATTATATAATAAAGTATAAATGTATAACATCTTACATATAGATATGTAATAAATTCATATTCGTCGGAAGTAATTTCGTGAACTATTTGTAAATGTGTAATAATCAGAATCTGATAATTAGTAGTCGCTTATACAGCACAGAAGCTTACATTGCTGCAACATTGCTGTAATGTTGCAACATTGCATATTGCAATGCAATATTGCAGAGATAAAGATTTTTTTGCAATATTAATTCATCACAATGTTGCAGTAACGTTTTAAAATATTGTGAAAAATAAAGTCTGCAGTCTCATTCGTGAACAGTACGCATCATTACCATCAGATGGACGCAGCAGAGTTTTGCTTTTCGTAATTAAAAGAATACAATTTAGAATGAAAAATAGCGATATGAAAATCTTTTATTCATATATATTAAACGCCATTATCTAATTGTAGAGTAAGTTTAAGCTTTTCCAAGCTATATATGTATGTTTATATTCAAATAGCAGCCATGAGTTTTTTGCAAATTTTTCCTATGAAAACGTTAATCTGAAAGAAACCATTTTCTTTGAATATCTCTCATGCTGATGATCTCTTATAGTTTCCTATACTTCAAACAGGTAAAGGACTTGCTTAAGGACTATATTGCTCAACGCTCAAAACAAAAAAAAATCGTTTTTATTCACATTTTAATAAAATGATTCTTTGAATGAAAGGGTGAGTTTGAATACGAAAGTAAATGAGATGTACTTTGATAAATAAAATTTTTGGTTTTTATGTGTAAAAATTAATTCAGGGATTTCTGAAAGTTATATATAAGTTGTATTAATATAATGACACCTGAAATATTATCATTGAAACACTGAAACATATTATATTTGCAATATTGTTACAATATTGCAGCAATATTGCAACAATCTTTTTGTGCTATATGAGTGATTGATTTGTTTGTTTTGTAATATTTGGAATAATTAAAATATGTTTAAAGTTAAATATATATTAGATTTTTTATTGAGCACAAAAATTGTGTCAATATTTTTTCAAGATTAAAGTTTATTATTATTACTATTTTTAAGAATTTCTGTGTAATTCTCTTTTTTTTGCATGGCACCTGTCGTCGAATATTTCCGAAGAAGGACATTCGGCTACGTCAGCACGTATCACGCACTCTCTTCTTTGCCGGAGGAAACTATCGATTGATGCCCTAGCACCCCTCACATGTATACACCCTCACAGCTTTCAATTTCTCTCTCTCTCTCTCGCACGCTCGTTCCCTCTCCCTCCCTTTGCTATCTCATCCTCTCTTCCTCTCTCCTCTTCATCGCTTTCTCTTTTACTCCTTCTCCCTCTCAGCCTAGTTTTCCTCTACACTTTGCCTCCGGCATAAGGGTGCGTTCGCGCTAGACAATCACGTTCGTGAAGTCGAAAAGAACTGTACTAGGCTCCGTTTATCCATCCGCGTTTTATATTTCTAATCCTGCCCTTAAGATGTTTACAGAACTTCCATTAATATTATGGTAGCGCAAGTATATTCATCGCCGCATCGTTTATTATGATACTATTAATACTATTAAATATTATGATACATAAAAAACACGATTTTTGTTCAACAATATTAGGAACCTTCGCATACTAAGTTTTACATGAAATAACTCACTCATATTAAAAATTATACATCACGGAGAGAGTGAAAAGTAGGACTTTAACCTGAAAAATGACGATATTCCTTACATTTTTAATGAAAACTAATAGCACAATCGGTTCAGCAGGTCGAAATCCGTAAAATTCACTATGTTTTTTACGTTTCCATTAAGGGCAAAAAACGGCTTTTTTTAACATTGTTTTTTGTGATGTATATTTTTTTAAATAAAGCGATAATCAAACTTTAAGAACCATGAAACAATTTTTTTATTTATACTAAAACAGTATTATATTTGTTTCACATTATATAGTATAAATTTACGTAATTTCATATTTTTATAAAGTATTGTTTTAATGCACTTAATAAAATTACTTATTCAATTATTTGCACATTTTTATCCTGAATAATTAATATGTTAAAGGCTAGGCAAACTTACATATATATATTTTTTTTTTCGAATCGGAAAAGAACAATAGCTCGATTATTAACGCTGCTGGAAGCTGACCCACGATGCCCATTTCGATCGCGCAACTTCTTGATTAAAACCAACAAGAAATTACCATTATACGGTGTCCAACAGACGGTCCTTCCACCAATGATCGTTCTACCCTCTATCTGTATCTGTATCTCTCTTGCCCCTCGTCTCATTCGTAATGTTCAACTACTGCGGGGATACCGGGCGATGTCCTTTTTGCAGACAATCTTCAGGGTTTAATTAAGGAACTTGGAAGAGCGGATGAACTCGATGAATGGGGCGAACGAAAAGTGAAAGGGCGACGTTGGGAGAAGGGAAAGGAAGAGGGGCACGAAAAGAGAGTCAAATGTTCTTTACTAACCAGAGGATCGCAGCACGCGAACGCTCCTTGGTCATTCCATAGTGTATGTGCACTTTGCGCGTGCATGTGTGCGGAAACACATACGCATGACAGCACAACGCGTTTATGTACACGGCTTTAAGAATTGTGCACCACCCTCGTTGTTGTCGGGACGTGGAAAACAAACACCCATCTCGGCTCGACGATCGAAAGAGAAGGCGAAATAGTGAGAGACGCCGATAGGAGAATGGAGGGCGAATTGAGCGATCGAGCATACGAAGTCTAAAGCTTACAAATTGCACCGTATAGGCGCAAGAAAATAAAGAAGAATTAAGAGCAGGAAAAGTACAACGTCGTTAGTCGATCATTAAACATTTATTTCGTGAGAATGCTTGAAAACGACTATACTTCTTCTCAACGCCAATGATGCTCATACTTTTTTTTTTATGTCATGCGATTTCCAATTTTGTTCAAGTGGTACGTACGTTTTACCACGCCTGTAATATCGGCTCTTATGCGATACAATTTTCTTTTTGATCTCTGTGTTACAATGGCACAAGAGTTCCTCAAGGAGGCGAAGGGGAGAGCTCGAGCTTGCGTCGATCATCGCGCGTGCCGCTTACGGAAAGTCAGCGATTTAGAGTGCGTGTATCCGAGGGGTTAATGACGACGTTAGTTAATGACGACGCGCTTTGATGTGCCGCTCGTATACTGGAAAAAAGTCTCCCGCTTACGTAATTGTTTTGTAAACTGAGCGCGATGCTTTGACGGCAACGTCACGTGGGCGTGGGATTAAAATGTGTGTATATACGCTCTTTTAACGAGGGAAAAGTTCCTGCATTTCCTTCACACGTGCGAGTTTGCAATCGATAATGGATTCCAGCGATTTAGATCGTTTGGAACTAATATGATAGTAATCAGTGATTTAATTATAAGTTGCCTTTTAAATGTAAATATCAATCAAATTGATTGTTCTCTCTCTCTCTCTCTCTCTCTCTCTCTTTTTCCCTTTCTCTCCCTCTTCCTCTCTTTTTCTTTTTCTGTTCGACGATGATTGTCTTACGTACCACACAATGTATCATAGAATATTTTTTGTGCTATAGACATAATATATGTATGTAACAATCATAAGCATTATTAAATGTATTAATAAAAAAAGGAAATCATAAATCTTGATATTCATAGGTTTATCTTCTAGATGGATAAACTGAGGGTGGAATATACGTATATATTTTTGCGCTTCACTCCTCATATCGAAGATATATAAGAGCTGCGCAAATACTGTGCTCGAGTTGTGGCATTTATTAGTCGTCTAATGTCAATATTATGCTGTCTAATAACATTTCTCATTAAGACATTCTTTGATGCGAATATACAGGAATAGTACTACATAAAAACAGTCGATCGTACATTGTACAGGTTGCCAATTATTTTGTTTTTTTTTTTCTCTCAAGATGCGTCGCGCGTCGCGATTTTGTCAAATACGTGTGTCAATCGTCGAGATTTCACGCTATTTTTTAACCGAAACACATTTCTTAAACCAACGCTTTCTAACGCCCATAATGTTTTAATCGTTACCAACGAGCGCGACGAGAATATAATGAACAGTGTATTTACTGGGTTAATTAGGTGTTGGCAATAAACTTACTGTTACGTGTCCAGCATTACAACAACACTACGGCGGATGACTATGTCGGTTAGGCAATATCGCACTTACGGCACGTACGATCGTCGGAACTTTATTACCGTGAAATGAAAACATTAATTGCGGCTTTTCATGTTGATCCATTACCGCGCGTAAATGCCCGGTTCATGTTGCCGATAAATTTCTCATTACGAACTTTTGAAAGATTTTGATTTCGATTACGCGCTTAATTTTTTCTTTTTCACGGCGACTTAGTCTCACAAAATAAAAAAAGGGGGAAGAATTCACTTTTATATAAACTTTATTCGGATCTTTTTTTTGAATATTCTCGAAATCTAGTCAATTCAAGCGCCTTTGAACGCGGATACTCAACGCTTCGAGGACGGCTGAATAGCCGCCGGCTTTCCTCCCCCTTCATTCCTCCAATCAAATCCACTTGGAGAGAGACGGGATAACGAGAAATTCCTCTATCGGCAAAGCGTTGCAGGAATATCTGGATATCCGATTCAATAAAAGGAAGCAGAAAGGTGGCGGGAGTCATAAGTCGCCGAAGAGGAGCGCTGCTGTATAGCGCGCCTCTTCCGCTTTTCCCGAGGGCGCCCGACGTTTACACGGTGTTTGCGGGGGCGCGACATTTATCTCCGCGCGAGCGCAACAAAGGCACGTAATGAGAACATGTGTTGGACGCAGGAAGCTTCATTAGCGAGCCTGTTCCTTTTCACATTGCACATTATGTCATCTAACCGTCTGCGATACACCGAGATACACGGTGATTTTTCGGCGCCGCGAATCCATGCTGCCAGTCGCCTCTCTTCGAATATATCACGAGAATATCGAAAATAAAACTAAAAAATATAATATTGAGTCAACATCGATTCATCAATAGGTATTGTGTTAAAAACGATTGATACGAATTTAATTTCAAATATAAATGTGATAACAGCGGATCTTAGAGCTAAATAATAATGTTTACGATCTCCGACTTATACGAACTGCGCGCCGCATTTTCGTCGACTTGAAACGCAGTTGTAGCATGATGCCGGAATAAGTAATATTATTAAATTGACGAGCAATTTAATAGTTTTGATGCTTAAAAGCATCTGTGGAAATCCCCCCTTCACGAAAGCTATAAAGATTTTTATTGCGAAAAAATAATATCTCAGCCAAGATTCGATCCGAATTTCAATCTTATTGTTGACGAATTTAATTCTCAGCCAATTAAACTTTGTGAATTCTTCTATAAAATTATCTTATAAAGAAAAGTTCAAAATATATTTTATTTACGACCCTATCGTTATCTAGTGTTTTTTTCGATAACTGTAACGATTAATAAATTACTTACGAGGAAACTTCGCGAAGTGAAATTTTGATTTTAATAAAACTTTGTATACATATAGATTATATCGTTATAAAATAAATAGATGAGTTTAGAAAATATATCAATTGGGGCAGAAAAATGATTTTAAGGGATAAAATCGTTCTTCATAAGTGAAGCAGTTTTTAGTCTTTTTCGTCACAAAAACTATTCAAGATATTAAAAAATGTTTAATACAAAAGTTTTTAAATGAATTTACTTTTATCCATATCAATATTTTAAAAAACAATTATTTAAAAAATTTTTTTTAAAATTCTAAAATAATTATTAAAAAAAAATATACTATATCTATACTACATAGCACACATACACACGCACACACACACAAAGTTTTATTAAAATCAGAATTTGACTTCGCAAGGTTTCCTTGTTAGTTAATTATCACGACTTAGCAATCAGGATTCATAAAGCAAATTTTTAAAACTCTAAAAAAAGCGATAATTTATATTGCATCAAAAATTTTAATTCATTGATTTTCTGTCCTACGATTAAGCAATATTTTTATTTGCAGTTTACGTCGGGGACCAGGTGCTAATGTGCAAGATGCCAGTGGATATTCAGCTCTTCACCATGCAGCCCTGAACGGGCATAGGTACAATCTTAAATACTTTTTAAAAATATTTTAGTATTTTTTTGAAGTGTTAAAATTTTGATGCTCTCTCCATCATTATATAATTTGAAAAAAAAACCCGTATTTTTTCTAACGTTTCTTGAAACAAACGTTTACAGAGATGTGGTCAGACTGCTGCTCCAATATGAGGCTTCCACCAATGTTGTCGACGCTAAAGGTTCCTCACCGCTTCATTTGGCAGCTTGGGCTGGGGACGCGGAAATTGTACGATTAATTCTCAATCAAGGTCCATCAGTACCGAAAGTGAATCTTGCGGTTAGTAGCACAGTGAATCGATCTTATGAAAATTCTGTGATGGTGTAAATGCGTAAAATTATCACTTTAAGATACACTTCGAGACATCCAAAATATTTTTTAGTATTTTTTCATTGAAATAATATAAGAAATTATTTTATACCAAAAGTAATATTTATAATTATATAAATTTGTAATTCACACAATTTAGTGGAAATATCTTTGATTAATATTGCAAATCAATATATAATACCTAAAAAAAGTCCTAAATATTGTTTGGTTACAGACAAAGGATAACGAAACTGCATTGCATTGTGCCGCGCAGTACGGGCACACGGAAGTGGTGGCACAGCTGTTGCAATACGGATGCGACCCTAGTATCCGCAACAGCCGCGGAGAATCCGCGCTCGACCTCGCCGCGCAATATGGCAGGTAAATCGCGCATACGACTATATCTTTTTCAGCAACTCAGATACATATATACCCCGTATACACTTCATGATATTTGCGGATATTAAATTTCGCGATCGATAGTAGAGCTTCGATCGGGGAACGTGCTGTAGGCATACAATGTAACATAATCGTGGCGTTTCTTACAGATTGGAAACTGTGGAGTTACTCGTGCGGACGCATCCTGAATTAATCGAATCACTTCGTAATTCTTCCTCATCTCTGATCTTTCCACATACACCATTGCATTTAGCTTCACGCAATGGCCACAGGTAAGAGTTAATTTATTTGGCACATATAAAAAGAATAATTTATAACCGCTAGAAATTTTCATTAAAATTAACTATTGAGTTTATTATACAGGATGTCAGGCAAAGTTCGCCGACGCTCTCGTGGATTGATAGACCAAGTCAAACTGAGCAGAAAAGTGCTGTACCATTTTTCAAAATTCGCAATAGTTACCGAGATAAAAATTAGTAAAGTCGGTCGAATAAGTGCGTACTTTACTAATTTTTATCTCGGTAACTATTGCGCATTTTGAAAAATGGTAAAGGACTTTTCTGCTCAGTTTGACTTGCTCTATCAATCCACGAGAGCGTCGGCGAACTTTACCTGACACCCTGTATATTTAATAATATTAAGATATCATATATTGAAAACACAGTTGCCTTAGTTTTTCCTTTCGATCTCATACGAATCGATTTATTTGATCATTTTATCAAATTAAATTATATCTTGTCCGGGCGAAGTGTATTGTAAAATGCCACCATCGTCACACACTCGGATAATATTTGTTTGTCTAAGGACCGCATATCACTTCTTCCCGCGAAATGGTCACGCTAATTACTGGATAATGCGCGACGTGTATTGTGTTCGAGTACAACAATGGATTCGTTCGAGCTAACCATAACGATGTCGAGCCATTTGCAGCGCTGCCCATTAGAGCCAATCAGAGAGCACCGCGTTGCGTAATCCCGTCGAATACGATATATGCGTCCTCCGACTGGCATGATCCGATCCAACCCTCTACTGGTTACACGTCCCATATTACCGTTCCGTCGATTGCCCTCTCGTCCCTCCTCGAGCCACGCGAATGCATCCGATCGCATCACACCGGCAGCCGCTCTGTCCATCCGTGCGGATTGCTGACCGCCTCCCGATTACGAGAATCGTATTAATCACTGCCGCCGAAACGTATCGACGACCTATATTAATCGTGATGGCAGCAGCGGCAAAATACCATTCCTCTGCAGCTCAAAAAAAAAAAGATGTTGATTTTTTGCTGCTCATTGTCGAGATATCGCGTCACTGCATACATGTAATGATATAACGAATAATAAGTCATCGGTATTGAATTGGAGTGGAAGAATCTCCTATGTGGAATAAATAATGTGTCATAATCATAGCCATGTATCTTGTGCAATATTATTCAATTAACTGAACCGCGTGATAGGATGACAAAGAAGGAAGGCGGATAATCGATTACGTCGGACCCCTCGTGATCAGAGTTGCTAAAGACTATAACCGCCACTATGTTCTTCGATAAACGCGAAAAATTCTTTGGTTCCTTATGGGTCGCGGTGGCAAATTTCATTTCACGTATCACGCTGTAACATCTCCGTTACCTGGTCGTTTCGCATTTAACATTTGGTGCTGTGCGATACGTTCTCGTTTAACAGGGCGATGCTAGTCCGTAATCCCGCTGAGCTTTTTGTATAATCGACGCCACGGAGACGAGAGTGGTGGACGGCGAGGGGGATGGACGATCGTAACAGTCCGGTTGGCGGTCGAATCGAATCGTGAATCGCCGCGAAACGGCAGTCACATTGTAATCGGGTATAACGCCGGTTTTTCTATGCAGCCTCGCAGCCGGTAATCGCTTTAACCGGCGCTTGCCGCTTATAATGCGATCGTATCGCGATATACAGTCCGGCGGCTGCATTTTCCGTCG
>QKQZ01049713.1:12496-78118 GCA_003595255.1 Solenopsis fugax
GGGGAGGAAGGGGTGGTGGCGTGGTGGCATGGGGTGGGCGTGAGAGAGAGAGAGCGTGCAGAACGTGACATTTTATCGCTCGAATTTTGGTTAAATAACGGCGCGCGAGACGTTTGCGCCTGTACGAGTGCGAACGCGTACGCACGAGCTGTTTGGACGTTTGGGCTAGATCAGCGTTTCTCAAACTGCACCTATGGAAAGCACCACGAGAGGAATGAGGAAAATGTCAATGAATTAATAAAAGTCTGCGTGCATCTATTTACTTTCACAGTTGATTGTGGATAACGGATTGCGTGAATTTCTGTAGCTCCGTATAATGCTAAAGTAGTAATAAAATGCTTTGTACCTATATCTGTTATATTTTACACATATTTATATTTTCTTTTTTATACTGTACATAATGTATTTTTAATTATTTAAACTTCCCTTAGTCACTCTGAATTTGTTGAGTATATTAGAGAAGATTCCGATTTGCAAAGTTTGAGAGTCTCTGAGGTGGATGTACGCGCGCACGCGGACACGTATGGGAGGGGTTGCGTACATTGCGACGATCGGGCTCACGCACGCGTTTCACGCGCGCACCACGATATTTAGTGGATCTACCAGTGCAGCTATATGGGGCTAGAACAGAAGGGGGTTGGGGAAAGGGACTGATGGCAGAGAGGGATCAGTTTGGAGGGAAAGAGGGGGGGGACGGGGGAGGGGGTGGACGCGGAGTAATGTCTATTATCGGATTCAATATCGATGCTCTCGGTAAGCCAGTATACAAATACCCCTATGCTACGGTAATAACAACATAGGTGCACGCGAATCCGATCTTCAGCCGCCAATCCTATATGCGACGGACGGCTGCGGTCACCGCAGTCGGTGCGCGGCCCATCCGATAGAAGGAGAGCAAAATCTGTGTTTCGATTAGGCGCCGATGGCAAATGCATCTCTGATAGTCTTAATGGCTTATCGGTGGATGGAAGTCGCAGGATCCAGACGCTTCGAGGTTGCTTAAAACCCCGAAGCTCTAGTTTCTGCTTCCCACTCGGGATTTATCACTAAATTCACAATTACAGCGGATAATTTATTACTTTATTTCGTAAATACTTTTAAGCTGTGGATTTTACTTTTTTATTTTTTTTTACCTGAAAAGCTTAACGAAATATGAAGCTATTTAAGCGCGATCTAATCTCTTTTTACGTAGGCATAGCCAGCTTTGAATAATTACAGAAGCGTCTTGTAAATTTTACGAGCCCCATTACATTTGTTATTTGAAACGCGAAACGAAATGCAATGAGAAATTTGCTTAATTTTGTTGCAGAGCGGTCGTGGAGGTGCTCCTTGCTGCTGGAGTTGACGTCAATACGAGAACGTCAGCGGGCACCGCGATGCACGAGGCAGCGCTCTGCGGCAAGATGGAAGTGGTGCGGGCGCTTTTAGATCGCGGAGTGGATTTGGGCATTAGGGATTCTCGGCAAAATACGGTGCTTGATCTTCTGGGACAGTTTCCGCCGCACGTCACTCAAGATATCACAGCGGTGATAAAAAGTACGGTCGCATTCGTATGCAATTTATTTTTGTAACATCACGACCGATATATGTAAACATATGTATGTACGTATATATATGTACATATTCATATATATATGTTTATATATATATATACATAGTAATTAGTGAACTTTTAACGTACGTTTCTAGTTTACTGCAGCGTTTAATTAAATCGCTCTTAGCCATATATAAAGATTTACGTGTATTTGCATACACGTTATATTAAGCATATGGGATTAATCCCGAACTCCGTTTCTGCGTACATTACGTGCGAATAATGAAATGACACGTTTATAATTTTTATCGTTGCAACTTACATCATACAATAACGATGATCTAAAAATTCTTGTTTTTAAAAATGTTATATGTTAGAAATGTTAAAAAAATTAATTTCACACTTCCGTTATTTCGTTTCCTTCTCATTCGCTGCCCTGCAGCTACATAATGATAATAATAATAATTTTTATCACGCTTTTGTTAGTTTCATTTTCGGAAAGTATTTGTAATTATTTTTTATGAATGATCATTGTATACAATTACATGCCCTCGTCGATTTCGAAACAGGGCATCGGTCTTCCTCCGGTGTGGAAAGTGACGCCGATAGCGAGAACTTGCCACCAATTCCGGTGCAGGGTGGCGACTCGTTGGGCAGCCCCTACGAAAATGTTCGTCCGGAAGATGATCTCTCCCCCGCGGAAGGGACGTCGCCTACTCAATGGCAGTTCTATCATAAACCTCGGGACGACGATCGTCGTGTTTCTGGCACTTCCGTCATGTCCTTGTGAGTATTTTTCTTCATATTCATTGCATGTTGTGCATTGCAATATTTTTTTACAGCGTATATATCAAACCTTTCCCCTATTTTTCCCGCTACTGATACTACGATGTCGTGATAATGATACATGCTTGTAATAATATAAATAATATAAATAATATATGTGTTTGTGATATTAGCAAGATATTAATGTAGTAACCAAATCATTTACATCATCAGCGAAATATGAGAAAATTATAAACATATATATGATTGAATAAGATACCGTAATATATCAATTATTTAAATTATTTCGACGTATAAATATTTATTAGAACACGTTAAGTAGTATCTAGTAACGTATGTGTAATTAACAGACAAATTACATTCATTTATTACACTTTACAAAAATTTCAATACATATGCATCAAACATATATTCATACACATATATTCTCACGTATAATCACTCGAGAGGATTGGGGCTTCGCGCATAAAAAATACAGTGAAAAAGTATTTCTCTATCATTCAGACCATCTTCACAGAGGTCCCTCGAAAAAAAAAAATAATAAAAGCCGCGATTGCATCGGGTAAGCGCGGAGGCTCGTAATATTTTGCAAAAAGGCTCCATGCGCGCACAGCGGCTGCGGCTGTGCTTTAATATAGAAGATGTTGGACAAACAAAAGCGTAGACGTGGACGGAGCGCGGAGTGAATGAGTGAGTACCGGCCAAGCACCGGGATGATGACGGCTGGTGCTGGCGCTGCTGCTACCGCTGCCGTTGGTACCCGTAGGAGGTGGAGAAGGTGGAGGTTCTCGAACCGAAAAGGGAACCTGGATATGGGGCGGCGCCAGGGGGTGAAGCGCGAAGGTGGAGGAAGAGGTTGGAGGAGGTGGCACGGCCGCGTGTAGCCCCAGCGCGTTAAGCACCGCTTGGCTTGGTTTAATTTTCCTGATGTAGGCAGGCGAGATGGTGGGTCCGACCGCCTCGTTCGCCCCTAGGTCACCCCCGCTGCATCACCCCATTGGTACTCTGTGCCAGTGCTACCGCTCTAGCTGCTAAGCCCGACTGGCTCGGCGGGCACAGCGGGCGAGAAAGAGAAAGACGAAGATATAGGGCGATAGAGAGACGACGAGGGAAAAGTGGAGAGTAAGGGAGCGAACGAAGGAGAAAGAGAGATATGCGATATATACAAGTGTGGAAGAGGGAGAAGGGGAGCGAGAGAACGTGGGAGCTCTCGTTGATGTTCCGCACTTCTACCATCAATGTTTGACGTCGGGTAGCCCCGGCTTGGCCGCCTCGAAATGAATCCATCACGTTAAACAATGTAAATGTTAGCCCGTCTCAGCATAAAACTAATAACCATTGCTCTCTCCCTCGTGCTACAAGCGCGTGGCCTCCGCCGCAACCCTCCGGGACCGCAAGCTCCTTTTTCGCTTCTCTTTTCCGTGTTCGTCGCGCCTTCCGTCCTCGTCGACGTGGCCTCATTAAAAAGTCGGCACTTGTAAATGTCTCAATCTTTAACTGAATCGTATTTTGTCAATGGAAGCAGATGTCTTTTCTATACGCGCGCGAATACGATTTACACTTACATCCTTATGATCCTTATTCATTTTGCTTTTGTGAGTGTTTTAATTTAAGCATTCCCCGTTATTCACGAATGGTTATTACCATTTAAAATATGAAATAACATTAGCGTAATAAAATTTCGTATTCCATAAACATTTGTTAAATTTAATTGAGTGGCGCATAGCTGAATAGCAGTTACTCCAGCTTGGCCGATACGAGATTATGTTGCTTGGCTTTGGATGTTGCGGTTGATTGTTGGTAATCGATAACGGTTGATGTACGGGGTGCGCGTTTCAGTGAAGACGAGCAGAATTGGGAACTGATGAACGGAGTACGGAGGGCCCTCCAGCAGACAGAGGACTCCGACCCCAGTTCCGTCTTCGACAGCGTCTTTATGTCCCTATCCGACACTCTCAACTCAATAAATACTCTCGAAAGTTCCGACCAAACTCCTGAAGATATACCACAAAACACTACCAAAAGAACACCATTACCACCCGACACTACACGGTAATGCAAACATTTTGCACCGCATAGTTGCATTAGAAACAATATATACTTAATAATATCTCTCGAATCAACAAAGTTTTCGAAAGTAGTTTTGATTAGATTAGCTTACATGCATGTGTTCGTGTGTATGACACTTTGTCAGAAATTATTCACGCGTACCTGATGTGTTGCTAAAGAATACTGCATAATATATACTTGAAACAAATACAATTTCGAAATACGCTGTTAGCGCGCCAAATGTAACGGTGTAGACGTGAGAGATTTTTGTATTTCTTGCTGATTAATCGAGCGGAAGCGTACGTTTCCGACGTTCTCGATCTATCGGGTCGATTTATCATCGACTAATAATAGATAGCCGATTGGTTCCGCTGAAACCCCGAGTTTTGGTTGCACAGGGGTTCCGACAGCGGACTGTACCAAACTCCACCCGTGCCACGCGGCACAATGGAGGGTAGCTTCGTGTCGGAGGACCTGTCCTTGACATTGCCCACGGGATACGGGGGCGGCAGAGAGTCCGACCAATTGAGCGTATCGTCATCCTCGAGCGTCGGCGGACCGAGCCCACGGGACCGTCGTTGTTTGCCCAACGATTCCAGTGCTGCCGGGATTTACTTGCCAATGGCACCCCTGTCCAGCTCGCTACACAGCCCCGCTTCCAACAATAAAGTCTCGGTAAGAGAGCCCCGGTTTATCTTACGTAAGTTACGAAAATATATTCGCAGACACGAATATATGCTTCCGATGAAAGTTAGAGAGAGAAAAATGTTTCGGGCGTGTTTTTTTTTTTTTTAATATCGCGAATTAAACTTTTCGGAGATATTTGTGGACGTGAAGATAATTCAAACGGTCCGCGAATGTGAAGAAATATTTATTTCTTCTTCCGCAGCCGACACCGCCCAAGAAGCCGCCTAGACGAAATCTCTCGGTATCCCCGACACACCTGCAAACGCAGATGTCTTTGTCAGCGGATAGTTCGGTGGGTCCGAGCAATTACGAATATTTGTTCTTGGCACGTAGCGGTGCGCGAAGTCACATCGATCTTGAGCAACTGCAGAAACGCCGCGATCAGCTGCGACACGTGACGCGAAGCGTAGATCAGTATGTGGAGATGAAGTCACGGCTCGACGAGAAACGCGATCCCAATGTGGAGCCGATAGCCATAACGTCCATCTACGAGAATCGACCGGTCAAGATGCTGAATCCGCGAAGAAAATTACGCAGACACGCGTACGAGAACTACGAGCCGGAAAACAGCCCGTACGCCGACAAATCACCCTGCAGCGACGGCGACGCGGTGATTCAGGAGCAAACATTCGTATCGAGCGCGTTTCTTACCCTGAAGTCTTCCCAGGAGAGTCTGCTCGATGAGAGGCGCGAGATGGCGGATGGACAGTCCGGGTCAGAGAGCCGCGAGGCCACCGATAAACGTCTCAAACGCGTGCAAATGATGCTACCAACCAGCCCTACGCATTACATTCAGCCACCTACCCCTGATCATCCGCCGCCGTCCGCTATGCAAGCGGAAAAGTCCATCCACGAGCGCATTCGACCGCTCAGTCAGGTAAGTGCTTTCAGCGGTTATTATTCCACGCAAGGTCAACATATTGACATGCGTGATGCTAAAAAGATAACGGGTAGTTAATGACAGGTCATTAGTAGCGTGCACTGTGGCTACACATACATCCTATTATGAATTACCAAAGCAACGCAATTTTTATGCGTTTTTATCGAATTATTAAAAGAAATGTGATGATTGTCTTGTTCTTCATGTGTCTATTTTTGAAAAAAAAAAAAAAAAAAAAANAAAAAAAAAAAATCGTATTTTTTGTAAAATACGATTGTTTGTGATTTTTGTAAAATAAAGCATTAGAAAAGCATATCGGCAAGTTATAAATTGACGGATGGTTCTTAAGCGACTATCATCGTTTCCGATCCCCGCATTAACTCGGTCGAGCGTGCATGCGAGAGTCGCGATTTCCCGCGAGAATTCCGCAGTTCGTTTCAAACGGCAGCGATCTCAAATGGAAGCGTTTCCGCAATTTGTCGCGCGGCACTCGGCGAAGCGTGCAACGGCGCGGCGGCGGCGTTCAATTTTGCATCCTCGGCTGCTGCTCGGGAGCACGGCAATCAGTAGACGTTTATACGTACGTATATTCATCTCACATATCGAGATATAGTCGCGCTAAAGACGCGTCAGATCGTGGGGACTCCGCAGAGAATGCGGGGGCTTCAAAACACGTCGGTATGGTTTATGCGAAACTGCCGATTCTCTAAAGCCGTTCGTGACGTAAGAGGTAGCGTCAGCAGCGTACGCTCGTTAAGGATCGCCATTAACGCTCTCACTTGACCTGGTGTCTTGGACAGTAGATAAGCAGTCGTCGCGGCGTCTTACCAGGTTACGTTTAATATACAAGCTGTGTTTGATCTGTGATGCGATTTACAAGGACTCGTCCCTCTGCCTCGTTCGCAGCCGCTGCCGTTGCCGCTGCCTTCGGCCTGTCTCGCTCGTTTGCTGCCGTTTGCGCGTCGCCCTATGATCGTTCTGCTGTGAGACCGACTACGTTCAATTCCCATCCACAGCGAATAGATATCCATAGCACACGACGCAGCTTCCAGCGCACTTCTGCCTCCCTTCCTCTCCCTCTCTCTCTCTCTCTGTCTCTCTTTGCTCTTTCTACGGTATCTCTCTGCCATCCACCCCAGCTTCTCTCTGCCGTTCCCTATATGCATTCGCAATCCGTGTCTTTCAGTCGGCTATACACGCTTGACGAAATATCACACAGTGAATATATCCAGAAAGGAGTCGGTGAATGCGGCGAAGACGGCGAACTCGTGTGTACAGTCGGTGATATCATGTAACATCGCTTGCTTGGGAGATGATCGATGTCTTCATCATGCAAATCGTCTATTTGATAGACACAGATACCTTCTTCTCGTAGCATGCCTCGTACATCCTTATCCTTCGACGAATTGTAAATCCTTCATTCCTCATTGGTAGGGTAATCTTTACATATTTTCTAATTCTACATTTAAATAAGACACTTAAAATGTAAATAAGACATTAAAAACACACACAGATACACAAACAAACCAATAGGCATTGGAAAATTCAATCAAGGAGATATTTCATATATCAAAGAAGCTATTGAGGGTTAACTTGATATCGCTAATCTCGCACGATTTACGCGACTAATATCGTAACATTCGTCGGTCGACTCGCAATAGTACTCGAGTAGCGTATTCTCAATTCGTTGAGCAGCTGATATGATTCGATGATGGAGATCGAACGCTATTACGGCAGCCGAAGACAGCGTGCTCGGCACACGGAGGCAGAGGGTCTCCGTGAACCTGTCGGAGGAAGGACGAAGAGATGGGAGAACCCTCTACGGATGGTTGCTTCTCACCCGTCAACTTCCGCGAATCCAGTAGAGCGGCAGAATGCAAGACGCCGACACCCTTTGAATAATGAAGCCCTCGGCTTCTATGCCTGTCTGACTTCGCCTCGCGAACGCTCGTTCTCCGTTGCCATAGGAGAGAGAGAAATTCACGAATTTGTAGCGACGGTTTCCGGCTGTCTCTTCGAGACGCTCTCGGCGTTTTACAGATGATACCGCGAGCGTCTGTCGGGCCTCTGACGTCAAATTTTAATTGCGTTAGAGCCTTTCTGGAACGCGCGATGAAATAGCAGCTTGCCGTCTCGTAGTTTGCACTTAGTAAATCAAAACGCGAGGTCTCTTTGAGTGGCGTAACGCAATTTTCGGTGGTTTAATATGCCTCGCTGTTAAACATAAATGACGTTACGTTGACCGTTAGTTACGACGGCTTGTTATTAATATAACATTATATAAAATGAAAAAAAACACATATGTAATTAAACATAAATCTGTGCAAATTATATCAAACTTGTAACTTTAATTATTTCAGTATTGAGGTCGTTTATCTTTCAGTTATTTACCTTTCCTCTTTCTCTCTTTTTTTTTTAATAATAAAAACAATTTTTGATGTATAAAGTAATTCCGATGTAAAATGCATCGCAATATTTGCAGCAATAATTCTTTGCGGATCATAAAATTCAAGAGTGCTGGAAAAATCGTATTATATTTGTCATTTATGACTCGCCGTCAGCGGAATCGAAAGAATTAATGTCAAAAGGTATAGATTTTTATTCGAATAAATAAATATGCTTTAGGTTGACCACGCGTATTTATTTTCCCTCCGATTTACATGGCATATTTCTCGCGTGCCTGCGCGCGGACGTTTCGTTTCAATAAATTTTCATCGCGATAGGATTGGCTTCATTTTTCCATCGTGTGATTTGCCGCGGCTCGACGCGACGCGGCTCACGGGGGAATTTTTATATCGACTGTAAATATCCGTGTATAAAATACGAATGTTGACAATTTCGTGATAACGGCGATATGCCCAGAGTAATAGTGGTCGCGGGCAAATTGTAAAACGCAGCTGCCATAAATCCAACATGATCAGTATGAGTTTCACGGCAGATATTGAAGGCTTGGAAACCGATGTGCGTCGAAAATACCATTTTCCGCAGTTACTTACTGCGATACCGTACTTTAGGTGAGAAATCTCGTTTCCTCTTCAAATGGCGCTGATTTGTCAATAGGTATACAAGCGAAGGTCCCGCGATATGGAAACGGAAACGGACGAAGATCTGCTGCAATTTCCCACCGGTGGATCACTCAATGCGTCAAGCGGTTCGTTGTCCAGCGTATCGCTGTCCGACAAGAGCATGTCCACGGACAATGTTGAGGAGTACTTCGGCGACGTGCCGTTTGCAGGTAAACAGCAACGCACGCTTGGCTGCACCGCATGACGCTTCTTTCTGCCCACGTGTACATGCATAACCGTTGTTTTCCGTTTCTGTCTTTTTACCATTTGTATGAAACATTTGTATCGCCGCTAACGCGACGATTGGAATGTTTCTCTGTGGGACATGCACTCTAAAACAAGTCTCTCGACTTTTCCCGTTTAAGTATGAAACGTGTCGTTGACTCGCGTATTGATGGAAACGGGCAGGAAGCTAAAGCGAGTTGTACATATAATATTGTACAGTGTCACCTAAAGATCATGGTGTTGTTGATGCAATAACTTTACGTATGTATTAAATTACTTCCATCGTTATAATTTTTCATTGTTATCGACATTAACATTTATTTGTGGCCTTTGTGTAACAGCACAATTTATTTTTATCATGACCCGAAAGGTTTGACAAATGGACGTAATAACGGCATGAGGACAGAAGAAATTATTTTTATCCTTTTTTACCTTGTTTTACTTTCATTTTATGATCGTTTGGTGTACGGACATAAAAGAAATTGAAAAATATTGCAACACAGCTCTTATTCTTACGTAATAAAATGTACGTTAGAAGCAGCTGGTCTGCGTAATACTATATCTGGAAGATACATTCTTAAAGCAATTGTGTGTAAACATTGTTTGCAATTGAAATTTATTCTAATAATAGCTTGGTATATGTAATTGATTACCCAAGTTCTTGCATCTTCGGAGAAGTTGAGATAAGAGGGCTTCATAAGAGACGTACTTTGCATATTATGCGGAAACTATAAAGTATTAACGTTATTCATGTGCACGTGTGCTTGCGATATTCAATCTACACGAATGATATTTATATTTCCATTATCCAATTTAAAGAGTATTTTATCGTACACTCCGCCCTTTTGTAATGTCATACCAAAACGAACCTTCCGAGTCTGTTCCCGAAAGAACAGATAAATCACGCGGGGCGGTTTTCTCCCCCACAAAAGAGAACGCTCTGTACAGCGCGCGACGTAGATCTTCCTTGGCTCGATCGAGCCGGACGTACTTTAGCGTCAGGAACACCGAAAAAGAAGTCCGAATTTTCGTCGGTCGTGTTTCGGCAGATCGGAAGTAGTTCGTGATCCATTTTATTGAAATTCGCTCTATTTTCCTTTGATTTTGGGCGGCGTTTATATGGAATACGGTCGGCGCATCTGTTCCCCGAAACGCGGGTCCGGTTTTCCTACGGTAATAAAATCTGTCGGTTCTGGATTTCAATCTTTGCCGACGCAAAGCGAAAGACGTGCCGCGCAAGCACAATCGCTGTGCAAAAAGCTAACTATCCAAGTTCGTTATTCGGGCTAACTCGGTGCTCTCTGTTATCGATGGTTATTCCTGGTTAATCTAATGGATTAGACAAAGTCCGTAGCGAACGATAGAGAAAAACTCGAAAACAGTGTTCGTCGTGTAGAAATGTTAGAAATTTTAGGGATTTTGCGCATGTTACTATTAGAAAGACATATATAGTTCCTTAGATTGTACTTGTTATAATTACCATTGCGATGTAATATCGATAGTCGCTTTATTACATATCTTCACTTTTATCTTCGCCTCAATATATTACAACAAATGTATGCGGGACGAATCAGATTTCGATTGCGTTATATGTTACTTGATATAAGTAGTAAATAGCTATAGTCTTTAGAGAATCGTCGTTACAAATCTCTCCTTGGAAGTATTTAATAATTCCAATAATTAATTACGTGCACAAAAGAGGAACATATATTATGTACAATCTTGTACGTTAATCTCGCATTATTAGCATTTAACGAAGTTAAATTATTTTATAACATTTTATTTTGTATATAATGCGTCTAATAGTTGATATATTTCTCGATATTTAATATTTATATGATGGATGGAAATATATAACATTTGCATGTCGAATGTGCAATTTGGTGCAGCAAGGTAACTGCAAGAGAAAGGATATAAATGCTTGAGAGAGGAACTGAAATTAAGGATTTAAAAGACTGGAAACTAATCGCAGAGAAGGGAGTTTTGTTATGTTTTCAAATTAAAATTATATAAATAGATATATTTAAAAAAGAGATATTCTATAGATATTTATATATAATGAATTGTTTATATGTATTGTAGATTTGGATTACCATGTATTTTTATTGAGTCATATATATTAAATATATGTGTATTTGATTTTGATATTCCTTTTTTAATACTAAGAGAATATGATATTTAAACATATTTAAAATGTATTAATCTCTACAACATTACTAGAACTATAGTATGTCTTCTTCCCAATTAAATAGCATATCTTACGATAATAACAATATTAAATATTAATATAACATTGCACAATTTTTATCTTTATTATATATAAATTAACTGATGTGCATGCAGCATACATATAGTATGGTCACATATTTATTCATTCCAAGCGTAATAATTGCAGAACAATTATGAATTAATAAATTTAAATTGTGATCAATTCTGTGATTTTTTCTGATTTGAATATACTTAGAATATTTATGAAACTCTGAAGTAAGAGACGGTATCACATCTGATACATTGAATTTGGTCTAATAATATACCTTATTTTGCGACTGATTTAATATTTTATTTTGCGTCAAATGCTTCGTCTAAATATTATAATGGCTCAACCCCTCTGTGTATACATATATAAAATTATAAAATATGCGCGATATATTTACATTTTAAATTTAAGCAATTATAATGTCCTTCATGTGCTAATAAACGTTATGCTGCTATTGTATGCGATGTCTTGAGTCATTTTGTCGCTTATGTCTCTCCTCTAAGCTTTCGCAAAACTTTTTTATCCTTCATAACGCCATTGTAGTTTGCAGATTTATTTCCTTTTTTTAATATAATCTTTTTTTAATAGTAATAATAGACCAGGCATACTTTAATATTTCTTTCTTTTCTAAAGCTCCCGTACAAAATATTATAAATCGTGAACAAGATAAAATTTTCTAGTTATTTTTAAATCGGTTTGTCAAAATTATTTCAATATTTTATTTCAACAAATTTTTCCCGCTGTTGTCTTGTATATATTCCAAGAAATTACGCGAATGTAAAAAAAAAAACACGTCACATTTTGATGGCAAGTCCCAGCACAATGACAGTATATTTAAAATATAACCTTTCGATATTTACGTGTATATTTTCAATTACTCCAGAATGCAATAATATTTTCGAATTAATCCCAAAGTGTGTAAATATGAAACAGAAATAACAATTTAACTAAATACGTTTGGCAAACGGTAAAACGCATTTAGTTTTTGACAAAACATTATTTATGATACTGCGTAAGAAATTGCGCTGCGTTTATACTTTATATGTGCATGTTTTGCGATTTGTTTAACTTCTGGCTGCATATTCTCAATATTATATGTGATTTTTAGTGATCAACTGCGTGATAGTCATATATATATATATATATATATATATATGTTCAGCGTGAGTATAGAGGGTGCGATTAAAACTCTTATGCAAAAAAGAAAAGATATTACAGCGTGTATTGTGACGAAAGATAAAAGTGGAGCAAGGTGAGTCTCCATGACACATTATTTTATCAGGCTTACTTTGTTGGTCTTTCCTTGTCACCTGTGTGTACAAAATGACAAATTATGCAACTTACGTACTTTAAGTTATAAAACTTTTTTATAACTACCTTTTCTTCGCACGTGCGAAACAATCTTTTTATTTATATAATATACACCTTTGAAATGTGCATCTTTTGCAAAAAAATCTACATAAGCAACATGACACGATTACGTAACGTATTCCTCTCACGTTTCGTGAGAATGTGCAAAAACTCTCTCTCGAAATAAATACACAGTAATATTTACTGATAAGACTTTGGATATCAAATGCGCTGTTTATCAATATCATAAGTGTTATCCATGCAATTTTCTTCAAGATAAAGTCAAAATCCTTCCGCTATTAAACATCCGCTATTAAACATGAATCAGTTGCTCCAAGTTACATGTCGCGAAATTACTTGGTACATATATTTATTAATATTTTTAATTTTGTTTATATATATATGTATCATTGTATTTATATTAATATAGTAATTTATTACGACAAAATGCACACCAAAAAATTAATTAAAAGTAGTATATCATCTCCGAGAAATTTCTACGAGATTAAAAGTTCTATATTTTCATTACTAATTACAACGCGTTTTAATACGAATCGCGTTACACTTGATAGTTAGTAAGTGGACGACTAATATGATGCTTGCAGTAAGACGAACGACATTATGACATCCGGTAGGGTACGTGTTACAAGCGAATATATGTTAGCCGTGCGTTCCCAACAGCATTAACTCGTAATAAGATACAGCAATTGTACATAGACATACGTACGCGATCGTTTCGCATTCTAATCGATAAATGTCGTGAGAAATTAATAACATTAATAATTTTAATCATTCATTTGTTGCTTTTTATAAACTATCACATATCATGATTTAAAAGTTATATTAAAGAGACGCCCAATTTTTTTTTTAAATCGCAAAATCGATAAGATGCTCAATCTTAATCACCGTTATTTCATAACTTTCTATCTAAATACATTCAATGTGTTCTATGTTAATATACCTGAACTATTTTAATAAAAATTTAAATTACTTCGGTTTTATCGATGACAGAAAAGATGAAGCAAGGACTCCTACTTCATAGAAGTGAATATTAATACGTGGTTATTGCACTCTTACGGTACAAAAATCGTGGCTAGTGGCTCTAACCGTTTGGTCGAAAGAGGCAGAACCGGAATGCACTTTCAGGCAGCTAGTTAACCCCGCTCATTGTGCTCCGTTTATGACCGTAACGGAAAGTACGTGGCCGCCTTTGTCGTCGCCAGGAAGAACAGTAAACTCTATGCACGAAATTATAGGACCCTCTCCTCCCCCCATTTTCGCCATTATGGATTTAGCGCTGCGAAAATAAGCCACCATTGTTCTAGGATGACCGACCTCCCGTTCGCGACCCTGTTTACTATCGCGATAACACGCGATGCATTCGATAAGGTTCAATGTCTGTCCCGCTTTTCGTCGCGTCGTGAAGAAACACACGATTATTAGGGTCAAATCTTTTTGTCCGCGATGAAAAATTACATTGGCATAATGAGCCATGCGTATGTAACAAATTACGTTCCACTGGACGTTACGAAAGGTCATTCCTCATTAGTTATGTTCGTTCGTCATTGGTAATTCCATAAATTATGAGCGCTGCGCACTTTGCCATTAGCGACGCTTTCCATTCGGCAATGAATGTCTTGATCACTGAACCGATGATTGATTTGCATTGACTGCACAAAATTGTGCGTCTATACTTAACGATTAATTTAAATTGTGTTTCAAAGCGCGATGGACACAATTTGGCAATTAGCCAATTGACTTTAAAAAGAAGTTTTGATATATGATAACAGTATTTTATAAATAATACAAACAAATCTTTTTTTTAAAACATTTTATTCTTTAAAGAGACACGTCTATCTATAAAAAAAAACATACTGATAAATAAACTGAAAAAAGATTCGGAGAATAAAATCGAATAAAGTTGAAAAGTGAAAAATAATTCCGTGCAATTAATTTTTTATACATATTTTTGCGTATCATTACAGTGAAAAAAATTTAATAAAAACTATATAGATTTTTAAAGAACTGTCAGAGTACCTTTTTTTTTGTAGAAATACATTAGCTTTATATCATCATAATCTCTGGAATTAATAGAGCCACTTTTAGAAGTCTCGCCAATAAAATCGAAGGTCTGTTCTGCGGCTATCGTTAACGTGTCAACCACATCGCGCGTTTAGCAGTAACGGCGTGACTCGCACATTCAGGAAAATGAAATATGCCCGGTTTACTTCTCGGCGGTCGCTTGACCACTGCGCGACGGCTATGTATACGTGAGAGCGACATTATGACATCACGCAGGAATGTGTGGACCGTGGGATGTGACTCATGCGATATCAAGTCGCTTCGTTCTTTTGGCGGCAACGCTTCGGCTCGAAACGATCATTCGTCGCGTCAAGAACTCGCGATTAATCCGGCGCTCATAGATACTTGTAGTTACAGTGATAAACGATTCGTGCCGACTCAGTCAACGAACTGAGCGTTGGGACACCAGAAAGTTATCTCGCGGCCTTAATCAGTGATTAGGCAACCGGTAATTAGCTCTCTCGTTGTGTGAAATTTCCCGTCATTCGCGTAAGATTTCACCTGAGTTGTGATCTCGAAAGGTGTACTTCTAGCTGTACGCATGTGTGCGTGTGTGTGTATGTGGGTATGTACTTTGTCTCGTTGCATAAGGAATAAATTTAGGACTCGATAATTATCCGGCCTGTGCATCTCTCTCATTCTGAGACATGTGATTGGTGTTGTTGACAAAGATGAGTACTCGTCTGAAACATAATTGCGGTGAGAAGGAAACGAGTTTCGCGTACGAGCTCTCGCGCGCGCAATGTGCAGCGTTTAATGCGTGTTATACCGTTCCACCGAGTTCAGTCAGGCTGCATTAGTCATGACCTCCAAGAAGTCTCCTAGAAAAGCGGACTAATTAACTTGTCGACTGCTCGGCACCAGTTTGTCGCCTACGTGAGATAACACACTTCATTATAACTCGTTTCGATATAAAAATGCATGTACTTCTATAAAAATTAACTCAAACATCAAATACAAAACGCATTGATTGCGTATTACAATTTTGGACAACGTAAGACTTAACATATGAATACATCAACGTGTAACAGTGAATACGAATTAATTACATGCGCGTGAAAACGTGAAATTATACCTAACAGTCTTGTTTCGTGTAGATCAATATCTATTGTCTGGTTATTAACATGACAATGATCAAGTCTGGTCAAGATGTGACAAGAGATTAGACTCCTCCATCTGCAAGCGTGCTCGACATGTTGGTATTCATTGCGCTGTCTATGTCATCTTGATACTTCTTGTCAGGTTCGTGTCAAGGTTTTCGAGGTCCCGAAATAACGCATTTAACGAACGTAACACGTTCGCTGAATGTCGTCAATAGAGAATAAACTCAAGCGGAATACAAGTTGGCATCTTCGATTCGCACATATATTATTCTGCAGATTTTACCTGAGATTTAACTGACGAACGAATCGTTCGCGAAAGTGCAAACGGATGTGCAAACGGATGGGCTGTCGCTTTTATTGGCGCCGGCGTGTCAGTTATGCATACGAAGAGACTTTATAATCGCAACGTGACCTCAGCAAGAAATAGTCGCTTTTACTACTCAAACTGAGCGCTGTGAGTTACTTGGGCAATCACAAATTTTTTTTCAAAAATAACGAAGGCACAGTTGCGATTAACTGCACAATCGAGTTCGTTTCGAACGTGTCACGTCCGCACAGTAAACGTACTTCAGCAAGGCAGATCGTGGTCGACGGTCGACGGAAATCCCGACGAGAGGAACCCTTTTCGACGCTTCAAACCGTGACAGTCATGCAGTTTTACGTAAGCTGCTCAAAGAGATCTATTTTTATTTGCGAATTTATGGCAAAATTCTCCAGCGTATCTCTCTTCGGACGTACTTCAATAAAAGTGCCGGTTAGAGAAAATAAATAACCATTTCTCTCTCGATATTGCAAATTACTTATCTTCACTGGAAGCAATAATAATATTGACAAATTAATGATTTTGTAACAAAAATTCCGCACGGTTTTGAAACATCTCGATAAACGTCAGAATAACCAGACCACAAAAAAAAAATAGTTCGGTTATTCTGGCTTCTCTCGAGATTTTGTATTCCTGGTTTACCACCGGCACGGCATCTACACGAAAACGAATACCCCAAGCAATTTGCTTGTTGCGTGTTAGCATCAATAATAAAGGCAAGAGGTGGATGCGAGCGAGTGCGCTGGTAGCAAGCTGGAAGGCAAGATCAGAGAGGTCCTCGCCCCACCACTGGCAAGTGCAGTAGGCGCCGGAATTTCGGCCCGGGATCCCGGAGAATGATAGTCCCATCTCTGAGGTCATCTTTCCACGCTACCAACAACACACCGGGCCCCTACGCCAATACGGCCATCGCACGGTCCCGCTCTCGGTTCTCATTCTCTTTCTCTTTCCTTTCCGGCTTCCTCCGGCGCTGTCCCTCTCGCGCGTATTATTCTCAATCGGGAGTGCGGGTGGCGAGAGAGGACCGAGGTCCGTCTCGCCTCCTTCCCCGCCGTCTTTTACGTCGCCACCACCACCATCGCTGTGCCGTCACGACCACCTCCTCCTCGTGGACCTAACACGTTCGAATTAGTCGTCTCGTTAACCAGACTCGCGGCGCAACGAAGAGCCCGGCGCGTACAACGCACCGCTTGACCGATTAAGCGACACGAAGTCACGAGCGTCCGAAAAATCATGCAGTTCCGTGCGCGCGTTTAGTCTTCAACGTCTTTCCGATAACGCGGATCAGAGGTTTACGACCTCGTATAAAATCAGTTGTAGCCAAGTGGAAACGCAATGCTTCTCGATGTCATCGATACCGTAATGGATCGTCATGCGTCGATTCTGCTGGTCAACGACCACGAAACGTCCTTGAGTAGGTCGGCCGTGTCGATCCCAGTCGACCTCTGGTGAATTAAGTCATACACCTGCGCCGACATTTCCGATCCCGAGCGTTAGTTCGAAGTAGGTCCCTCACATTTATCGCAAATATCGATTAGAGAGGAAACGAAATTTTTAATCCGTGCTCCGAAATGGAAGATATTGTCGACGACTCTTCGAGCAATTAGTTTCGAGCTTGTTCGTTACCGTGGATTTCGAGTTGATGAAGTTTCGGTTGGAATTCTGAGGAGGCTCGCCTGGAATTCGTCGCCGATGAAGTGACACGCTGCTCACGTGCTCGCGCGAGGTGGTGGGGAACTATCGTGATTGCTCACGATCGAGCAGTGCGATCGTTTCTTCAGTGTCGTGCCGATCGATCAGACAGGTGGATCGAGTGGATTGTGCGCGCGGGGCGTGCCGATATCAGTCAGAAAACTGTTGTCGGCCGGCAGTTCGTACGTCCGTTGATCGAAGTGAGAGCGTTTCGAGGGGCGTACGTGTCCCACGAGTGAGAAAGGGAAGTGCATTGAGGTCCAGTTGGTGCGAAAGAGAAAGAAGGATACGGACGACATTGAGAGACGAGGAACAGAGAGCGCGCACCGAAGAGTTAGAGTATCGATAGTGAGGGGATAGTAGACTTCACCGACTTCACGTCCGTGGGTATGTCTTCTTCTATGTGTTTGTGTTTGTGTGAGAGCGTGTCTGTTGTCATGCCACGTGCACTCCGCAGAAACATTATATGTTCAAAGTTCCTGGCGTGCCTCGCAAAAAGCACGATACTTGTTGCTCGTTACGCTGCTTGATGTTATAATAGTTTGTCCTCGGTGATTGTGTGCGTCACAAAAGGCCGGCCGAAAAGAGGAGTTTAAAGGGAGTTTACAGAAGTAACAAAGCTGTTTTTTTTTTTAGCTTACACCTGTCCAAGATATAGCTTTTGTTGCGCGATAAATAGATACGACAGATTCAGTGTAGTGAATTATATACAAATATGTATAACAGCTACGATATAATGTAAATATATTTGTATTTATAATGTTATCTTATCGATACTCTCATTTTAATTTAACAATCTTTTAAATCACGTGTACATGATTCGATTTCACTACGATAAATTCTATTAAGAAATTCAAGCGCACTCATTTGTGTCCCGCATATGGAAAGCGCGGATAAAAAAAAAAGAGAAAGCTAGACTAAAAGAAATCCGTCTCATGAAACAGATTCTTTTATTTCATTCTTATTTACGCTCATTATTATACCGGTTTTTATAAACTCGAAATAGAACGTGCATAACTCATAATTTTCTTTACTGCCAGTAGGTGGAATATTAATATATCTATAATAGATCTATAGAGAAGAACACATAAAAAACAATACATTATAATTTTCGTACATTATAATAAAAACATATATTGATACGAATTTACTTGATTTGAATTTACTGGCGAAATTAAATAAATTTAACTGTTTACAAAGTGATTTTGCAATTTGCGTATTAACACAAATTATGCATATCTACTATTATAAGCTAAAAAAACCTTGTGATTTTTTTTCCACAATTAATGGTTTGACTTTAACAATCAATACTATATAACAAGAGACTTTCTGGCTGAGTGTTATTCGCCCCGTTTATTTTAGACTCGCGATTCTGTTATTCTTGGGCGGCATTCTATCTTTAGTACTGGCACACGACTTGCCATAAGTGTTACGTTATAATCTTACAACTTACGAGTATTAGATACACGTGATATTAAGAACAAACCCATTGTGTCATAGCAGAAATATGAGGCGCCCTATTTTTCACTGACTCATTACATAGTCACTGATAAAAATTTCAGCTCGCGATATTTCGGTGAAACAATACCGTTCCCGTTTTCACATTTGAGAGAAAATATTTGGCTAGTTGCATATGTAGCAGAGTTATTGTTTCAAAATTCTGCTTTCATTGCTTAATGAGTGCAATGTAAAATAATACTGTGTAAAGGATGTAAAATTAAAAGTTGGATACACCATAATAATGAATAAAATGAGTCTTGTATCTATCTAAAATCACAACAATAATAATGAATAACTTGATCACTACAGCACTGACTTAAATATTTGAGAGTGTAAGTACACTCTGAGTCATTATAAAATACACAGAAATAGAAATACCGCAGAAATAGAAAACGTTCTGGCACTTTTATTTTCAACGCCAATGTATAACAGAAATTTGCATCGAAATCTAAATACATTAAGCAGTAAATTGTTTGTTTGGATCGCGCCCATTCTTGCAAAATTTCCATCATGAATAATTGAGCACAGCGATATGAGAGCGGAAACCGTCGAAGGTTTTCAGTCGAACTCGCATCAATCACGGACATCATTCTCATTCGATTCTCGTTCGCTTTAGCATTAACGCTTCCTATGACGCAGGTCTTTCACGAAATGATTTTACATTCGTCTCAATGTCAATAGCAATCGGACGCGACAACACGTTGACTGGAAAGTTCGAATAAGTAATTAACGATTTCCGTGTAATCGACAGTTAACACTTAGAAAGCTGATATAGTAATCGCTCGCGATGCGACACGCCTCTTGTTTGATATAGATAACGATTATCTCCAAAAGATAATCCGTGCAGCGGGCCAGACAAAGAATCTCATGATTCAAGATTACACAGTCATTTCGTAAATAATAATTATAATAATTATGTTTTTGAACTTTAATTTTTTTAACTACTTATATTAAAAACTTTACTTATATTACATTAACTTTACCTTATTTATATTAACAAAAAAAAGAGTTCTTTAATTGCTGATTAGATTAAATATTTTGCTTACTTTTTTATATAAAATATTTAGACAAATGCAACGCTATATTAAAGCATAAGAGAATATCGCGAGATACATGATCAATTTTGAAATAGTAATTTTCATTACAAGTTCATACGCGAAACTTACATTGCGCTTCGACAATATGCAAGGTCAGTAATTATCTGCTGCAACCGCTGCTATCGCTTGCGTAAATCGTTGGTTTCATTGCAAGCCGCGATTTCGCGGGAGTTGTAATTTATCCAAGAATTCATCGCACCTACGGCCAATTGGATTTAATTGATTGTACATGCATTTAATTCAGCTAAATGGTAATATTCTGTGGTGTGTGTGTGGCAATAGCGCGTATTAACGCGTTAATCATTTCTCAGCAACTATGTAGTCTCATAATCGGGAGAATAATAGTAATATTAGGAAGTCTTTGTTACTTAATAAGATAAATGAGCTGGTGGGAGATAATAATACCACAGAGAATTGGATGAGGGCCGAAGTAATTTATGGATGATCGCGCGGCGCCTATGATCCGCAGAATTTCGTTCGTGATCAAACAACATAGAAAAACTTTTCTATCCAAAGTTTATTTCAATATGAACCAGTTTCCCTCTACATGGAAATATTAAAAAAACACGCCACCACATATATTATTTACACAGACATATAGAACAAAATCTATATTAAGTTTACATGTAATTTCCTATCTAAAGTTCACTTTTCAATATAAACTAATTTCCATCTACATACAAGTATTAAAAAAAAAGGCACGCGCGCGCGCGCGCGCGCGCGCACACACACACACACACACACACACACACACACACACAGAAATATAGAACAAAATGTATATTAAGGTTAGATTATTTAGTAAACAAAAAATAATGTTTATTAAATAAAGCTAAGGTACTGCGAGGAATTAAAATCGATTCTTGATAAATTGCTGTAACATTGAAAGTAATTTGCGCTGTTTCACGGTTCTTTGCGGATGCTGTCCATGACCTGTTGGCATCTATCAGGGAGAACTTCGGTTTTTATAATCCTCTTTATCCGACGATATAAGACTGAACGGGTTTATTGCGGATTTTAATAACTTTTCCGATCGATCTAATACTGCCCGGATAGGAACACGGATTTACAAAATGTAATGGCATACCGTTTATGAGTCTTTTAACGGTCGTACATTTTTAATATCCCTTTGAAATCTTCTCTTTCTTTCTGAAGACCCAGAAGACTCGCGCGGCACACGCACTTATTTTCGCAAGAATTACTTTAATGTTTATAGCCCATAAGAATTGTCCGCAGATTTTTCCTTCATTTTAATGGGCCATACGAAAATTGTATGGCGAAAAAAGAGAATCAAGACAAGCGAAAGTAACGCACTTATCTGTTACAAGGGCGAGACTAATGACCACAATTAAGACGCAATTAAGAGTCATATACATATTAAAATATTATTAAGACATAAAGAAAATTGTATAATTCAGTTATTTATATAATATTGTTAAACTTGTTTGTTGTTAAAAAATTGTAAAATTGTATAATATAATAACACTTACATCGTTACGTTTACTTTTGTGTACTGTAACATTGAATAGTTCAAGGATTTAATTTTAAAAAATTTAGAAAATTTTCAAGAATAAGATTTCTAAGTTTAATTAGTTTGTCAAAATCGTGAGTTTCCTTTTAGATTTTTATATTAAGACGTGGATATCTGCAAAAAATTTGATATCACAGATGTCTGTACTTCGACAGTCACACACCTTTTCTGCGAAGCCAAATGGACAAATCAGTTCTGTAGATAGTGGTTAAAAGAGAGGAGCAAACGGAAGACGGAAAAGGCGAGAATTTATGTAGTAATTTGTGTATATGACTTGAATAACTACCTACATAATATAACGTGGCTGAGGCTGGAGAGCGACGGCGGTAAGCAGACGACGCCCTCCGCGATGGTGCTTTAATTAAAATTACGTACGTTTGCCTCTCGTAACGCGCACACGTTACTCTCTCGCCTTCTTCTCGCTTCTATTTTATATTTTTATGAGCTTTTCATTAAGGGCCCGCGTGTATATGCGAGTGCCTGAGCGAGTGACGCTCGTGTACAAACGTGTCGTGCGCAACGTAGTTCTCGGAAGAGCAAAGGACGTCTTTGAAAGAGCATCTGTGACGGCGAATTAAATTGGTCCTTTTTCTTCCCTCCTCCGTCCTGTTGGAGAATCCCCATTTGCGGAATTCGTATGAAGGAATTTCTATCGCGCGCTCTTGCGGCTCGTCGATTGTCGCGAATAACGAATCGTCCTTGTAGGGACGCCACAACGCGAATCTGTATAACAAGCACCTCTTTTACGTGGGATGCGTAGGACCGTGATAAATGAGCGAAGGACCGTAGAAGGGAATGAGAAAAGAGGGAAATTGGGAAATTATTCGCACCTGTGTGACGCGAAGGAATGTGCAGGTCCCGTGCTTGAGGGGAAATTATGAGGAGAGATTGCACGTTGAATATCTTTTCACTGTGCAGAGAGAAAGTATGTGTGTGGCACCCGTATAAGGACGCAAATATTTTTCCTGCCACTCAGAGAAGTCTTTCTGCAACGTGGATTCATCAGAAACCGTATTCGAATAAAGATCAATTTTTAATTTTTTTATTCTTAGAACTTTTTAAAGAATATCACGCATTTGTTTATCAAAAAATCTTTATCTCGTGAACTCATGAGAGGCAATGCAGTCGCTCATAAATTCACATCACAAATTCGAAATCGCTAAAGTGTCTTGTCGACATGATTGTTTAACGATCGTGATGTCACGAGACAGTCTTGATTGCTCTCCGGTGGCTAATTCTCTCGAGACAATGACACATCTACAATGAATATTCAACGTACCTGCAAATTCACTGGTCTGTGCTGCATATGCATTATGAAGACTTGCTGAGACAATACTAATTGACATGCTCGCGAGGCTTGGAAGCTGTCGAAATCGCAGAACGACCAAAGTTTGAATGAAATATGCCAGATCGATTCATGATTTTTGTAGAAACCATAGCGATAGAATGTGATGGAACACGATAGACTGTATCTGCATTTGTGCAATGATTTTATATTATAAATCTGCTAACGCTGCTATTTTATATTATAAATCTCCTAACGCTGCTATTTTAATTGACAAGTTCTTTAACAAATGAGAAAGGATGGCACAACTTCAAATGTTCCTATAATTATGGAAACTAAACGAATCGTAGAAAATAAGTGGCTTTAATTTTATCCTATTTTTTTTTCCCAACTACAAGTGTGCGACTTAAAATTCATATTTAAAAACACTATATGAAATTCGTATGTTCGAACGGACGTTATCAGAGCGTGGGAAAGAAGAGCGACTGCGAGGTAGTAATCTGTCGGCGTGCCGATAGGTTTGTTAAAGGGCTCCGTCACGGCTGAACGGCCGCGTACTTTGCGCCGCTTGCGGAACGTCTACGGTCAGACCGCATGCGGGATGGGTACCGGCGGTGACGGCGGGGGTGGCGATCGTCTCGAGGACGGCGAGGTCGCCTTTCGGCTTACCGGCGATCGGGATCGTGACAGGGACGAGAAGTCTCTCAGCATAATGAGTCCCTTCGACGAGCAGGAGGAATGGGCGAAGATCTCGGAGATCATGGCGTCATTCGGAACTGGTCTTGTACGAGAGTCGGTGTTTGTCAGTGAGCTCGAGAAAGAATTCCAAACGAGACTAGGTAATCTTATCGCCGTGCACGCTCCGCTTTCGATTTCGCCAGCGAAGGCATTGATCTTGAGCGATCTTAAGTTCATGTAACGTGTAGTGACATTCACGTATTTATTCGAAATCATTTTATTCTATTTCTTGATTAAAATACACAGAAAGAACGATTTTGCTTAAGTATATCCAAAAATTTAACTAGACACAATCTGAAAATAATTTTGTTCGATCATTAAAATAATTATGTAGGATGCTCGAGCATGTTGATGAATGTTGCAAAAAATTTTGACGTTTTAGCAACCAGTTTATGCGTTCTACATAATTATTTTAAGAATCTAATAAAAAATTGCTTTCTGATCTATATCTATAAGCTAAATTATTTTTAAAGATAATTCAACACAAAATCGTTCTTCACGTGTACTCTTCTTTTAACATTATACATATTTTAGTATTTAAAATCGATTCATCCGATTTTTGTCACGATAAAATTAGAGAAGTACATTTCTCCATTTCGTATATCTCAGGTTTAAGTTCAGACAGTAGCAGCCCTGTCGTTTCCACAACTGTAGGCCAATGGCTGTCCAACTTAGGTTTGGCAGATTACGAGTCTCTTTTTGTTAACTACGGCTTCGACGATCTCGAATTTATAGTGAGTATAGATATGCACTTAAAGCGTTACGCGATTGTAATTGAAAGACGTATACGGAAAATCGTTTAATTGCTGCGATTGCAGAATGGGGTATTGGACGAGTCGGATTTGTGCGACATGGAGATCAGCAGCGCTCAAGAACGGGCTGTGATCATGGACGCGGTCGGTTTGCTGAACAAACGAGTGGAAAAGCGTAGCGGCGGTCACGGACAATCGGTGGAGGAGTGGCTGAAGAGCATTCACATGGAAAATTATGCGGAGACATTCAGGAAGCACCTGTACACCGACATGGATCGGGTCAAACGGATCTGGGAGGTCGAGCTGGCGGCAGTCCTCGAGATCCAGAAGCCGGCGCATCGCAAACGCATCCTTGCATCTGTGAGTGGCCCGAACAGTGCACGCGCGCAAACTCGAAATGGCACGGGAGCGAACTTGGAAGACCTGAATAAGGACCTTAACACACTGGTAAGTGACAGATTAATTTGCCTCTAATAGTACTGTGATGCAAAATTAGTTCCTTGCGGTAAATAAATTTTAAAATGTTTAAAATATTCTTCTAACATATTCTTCTAAATATGCTTCTTTTTGAGACAACTACGCACGTTCTATGTAAATAATCGTACAGATTACCACGAATTAAAATTATAAAAAATAAAGTACACTCATTAATAAAAAAAATTGAGAAATTAAGATTAGAAGCATACATAAAACGCAAAAAATGAATTGTTCTGTTATCGATAAATTAAGCATCAAAATTCAATATCGTCTTGCGAACCGATACATTGATAGAATTGATGAACGAGGATAATACGGGCGTATCTGACAAGAGTGTGCACTTCGTCGGTGAGGGTAGGATGCAACATTGAGGGCGGGCAGTGACGTAGCAAGCTCGATCGTTCCCGACGCGCTTTCGCTCGATCGCGTCATAATGTAAATATCGTGGCTAATTGGAGGCTCGCTCGGTATTGTGATGCATCCATGTACATGTGTTCTTTCCGAGAATGATCGAGTATCTCTCAATACTTTTTATTCGTGTGCCTTCATCGTGTGAGGCGTTGATAAGTACATCTCGCTGCTCATCCGCATCACTCCCCCGCTCGTGTCCTTTTAATTAGCTCATTAAATCCCATAAACGTGTCCGGCGACCGGATTCATTCAGCTTGCGTTCATTCTCGCGCTCGATAATCCCGACAAATTGGTCTCTTCTGCCTTTTCAGCTGGTCTCTTCCTCCCGTGATTTTTCGCAGCTATCGAACTCGACGAACCATAGTTTGACTCTGCCACTCTCGCTGGTAACGCCCGCGGATTTTCGTAGTCCATACGCTCTCCAACATTCGAATTTCATGTTCTCTCTCTCTCTCTCTCTCTCTTTTCTCTATCACTCTCGCGTTTTATTTCATCCCCTTTCGTTCGAGTCTTCTGCAATTTGTCGAAATAGTGATACCCGGAATTATATGCAGAGGCCAGATGGAGCGAACGATTCGGGTTGTAATCCGAATTCGAATGTCGCGCCTGCCCGACTCGAATCCAATTTGTTTGCAATAGCTGAAATATCGCGACTATCGACGCCACATGATGCAGCGTTTTGGCAAAAGCCGGTAAAAGGTTTCTTTCTGCTGTAACGATTTACAACACAATGCGTTTACGAAGGTAATTACACGTTGCACAAAGTAAACTCGGGACGAATTCGACTTGGTAATATGCCATATAAAAGTTCGGATGGCGCAATATGTTTTTTCTTTTTTTTTTTTTATACATTGCACATAGTCTAGCGTTTCGTTAAAGCCGGTCGGTCCAGCAGATTCTTGTCATGATAAAGCTATAAAAAAATATCTGCCAGAGAAATTGCGACCTCGGGGCAGACATGGCAGTCTCTATTTCGGAATTGCACGGAAATTGGTATTTATCTGTAAGAGGGAATGTGAAAACTCTGCTTTGGTATGCAATTTTTTGCGATGATTGCACGAGAGGCGATAAATTCGAACAATTTGAATATTTTCCGCAATAAAATAAAAAAATTTGTCAAAATATATATATATATATACTTTTAAATAACTATCAAATATTGTGTCGCACTTGAAGCACAAAAGATTACGTATTCCGCGAACAAACAATATAAACTAGTCCCCGACAAATTCGGGATCACCGGTCGGATGATCCGATCCTATTTGAGGGACGGCTCTCAAATCTGGTTGCGCAATGTTATTTCCGCAGAAGACGAACATACAGCAGCTGAAGGAGGAGATACGGGAGAAATTGCCGGAAGCAACGGCGGAGGGTAATGGAGGCACGTCGATAACCAGTAGCACCACGAATTCGGCGGCCACGGGCACATTAAGGCACCGCAAAAACAGGCCGGCGCCTCAGCCACCCCAGCGACCCAGTTCGCATAATGGGGCGATTTCGGCGCCGGAACAGCTCGAGATCAGGGCTCCGTCCGAGCTGCTCTTCGGAGTGCCCTCCACTCTCAAGACGCAATGGAGACACCAACCGAAGACCCTGCTTACCGGCTGCGTCACGTACATCGCTAACGTAAGTGCCTACCATATTTTTACGTTGTCTTCCTATTATATACATTTCCGAAAAAAGAAAACACTTCGTTATTTATTCTCTAAACGTAACGAGTAGCAATCACTTTCGATACCAGATCGATCGATCGTTAACTATTTGAATGGCAAATTTTTTTTCAGCAACTCTATTGCATACGAGAAACATATCAAACTTTTTGCCTTTTACTATGATATAGTTTGATGTATGAAACTATGGATTGTGCATGAAAAATGTTTTATTCAAAAGATATTGTTAAACTATTATTAGTTTTTTTAAGAAAATAAGATGTTGCATAAGTTCACACAAGTTTTATTCGTCTTTAAAATATTCTGCTGAACTTATCTGCCACGTTCAGTTAATTATACGTGACAGGTGAATTATGATACTCGTTAAATCGCATCAAGGCCGACTGTGATTATAGTTAATTCGTAGGATGCGGTAACAGGTTTCGTGCAGAAAATTGTTCTGTCTATTAAATCCTCAGAATATTCCAATCCAAGAGAATTCATTTACATTCAAAATTGTATTCAGAATATTTAAATAATAATTACGAAACTCTTGTGGACGCGCGTTCTCTGATCCCTATCGCTTAAAAACTTCGCCAAAATTGTCTGTTGTCGGTTCTTAGGAAAAAAGTTCTTTCTGTTTATAAATAATATAGTATCTAGGCTCCACCGTCGTCAAGGAATTACGCGGCACTGAGTCGACGAAAAAGTCGATACAAAAGCTGAAGAAGACCTTTCGAGAACCTAGAATCACCCCTGACATTATGCTGGCGATCTCTTATCGTGGCGTTCGTTTTCTCAACACGTTAACCAATGTAAGGTTCTTTTTTGTCACAGCACACATTTTACACGTGTAAGATGAAAATAAAGAAAAGCATGTTCTTTGTGACTGATACTATAGGAACCGATTTGCGAGCACGAGATCCGTAACATTCATTGCGCCTGCCAAGATGCTGACGATCTTACTCACTTTGCGTATATCACGAAGGACCACGCCAGTCGCACGCACTTTTGCCATGTATTTTGCGTGCCAACGATGGTAAATATCTATTTTACGGAGAACTGAGAGAAAAATTTTACACTCAGATTTTTTTTCGCATATCCTATTGCGAATACAATTTTCTACAATTTTACTTGACGCTCGGACGTACGAAGCTCCGTCATTCCGTTACAGGATCAAGCGACAGAGGTCATTCTGACTCTGGGTCAGGCTTTCGAGGTAGCTTATCAAATGGCATTGAGAGACAAGCTCGGTGGCCACGCTATTCGGTCTCAATCCGCCAATCAACTAGCAACGCTCGCTGGATCGTCAAAGTCAACGACGCCCGCCAAAATGTCCGTGTCTCCCGATTCCACGCCCGACTCCGCCAGTCGAGACATGGATCATACCATGACTCTCAATTCCACGTCGTCCGCGAATCCCAAGATGAAATCGAGATCGAAATCCGTGCCCAATCCAAATCTCCATACCGTTAATCCAAATTCGACGCAGGACAGCAACTCCAACTCCGGTTCCAGCTCAACGACGACCACCGCGAACTGCAATCCCAGCTCGAATTCCGCCTCGAGCCCCAGCTCGATCACCAGCTCTAACTTGAACAGCACCACTAATCAGACCACTAAGCCTTTGGTCACCCACGGCCGTTCTCATTCCGTCAACGACATCAAGGTAAACGGTAATCAATTGAAGTTAGCACCAGCACCGGTGGACGATATCGGTATTGGGGTGAAGGACATGAAGCCTGGTTCCAGAGCTCCGATCGCGCTCTCCGAGGAGCTATAAACTGTATTTCGATTCGAAATACACGATATCGCGATACGTGATCGTGTTCGACCTGACGGAAATGCGTCGCCTTTGCCAATCGACGACACGAATGATGGAGGTCTAGCACCATAGAACTGACTGTCGTAATAATTTTCCAATCATTCAATTTAGAAACATATTTAATGGCATTTACAATGGAACGTGGGATGGCAATATTTCCTTATTACTCGAGAAGTTTGCGTAAAAAGTTAAGCCAAGCATCATACATATATAGACACGCGTCTCTCGCGATTTTGAGATTAATACCGATTCCAGAAGTACGGACGATATTCTCTCGATCGATTAGCGGTATTAATCGGGATTACTATAACTAGTATAATATAACTAGTTCCTTGACGCGTAAGAAGGAACGAATGTCTTTTATTATCTCTTTTATGCGACTGGATTTGATCATTTCACCAATGGCGTATGTATTTTTGATGGAGGGGCGCATCTCGTATATATACATTCACCGCCGGAAGGCAGGAGCTTTTATGGGATTCAGCTACGGAATAAAATATGGGAATAACGAATGATATATACATGGCCTCTCGAGAACGATGAAGGTAAGTAACATCGTCGTTCCTCGCGATGTCTTGCCCCTTCGGATTGACATTCGACTGATTTTACAATGATGACGCTGTGATCTTGATCTTGAATGCCATGCAAGTGACGCGTTGCGAGCCAGGATGATTCATCGAGACAAGTAAGCGATCGTTCACTGCGCGTACTTCCGGCAGACAATTAAACGCATTAGATCTTTCTTCCTTAGGACGCGTCGTTAAAATAAGCAGTATTATTATGTCATTAACGATAACAGGAGTGGGCATAAAATACGCTCATCGATATTATTTAGCGAGGCGTAAAATCGCTACAATAATGTTGGATATGCAATTCTCAATGTGCAGCTTTAATCTGTCGCGGATAGGCTCGGCGGTTTCGATTTCTGCCCGACGTAAATGTCGGGCGTCTTTATTTGTCTTGAAATAAAAAATGCTATTTGTGGCACAGAACGCGTTGACATTCGCCATCGGATCACGGGAAAGGAAAGGACGCGAAGGAAAAGGTGCGATGCACCAATGCTCAATATCGATCCCTCGTAAACGTTAAACGGTGACCAACGAATCCGTTCCGTGTTCTCCCCCTTCTTCCGTGCTCCCTTCGTGATTTCTCATTCCCCGTTCCCAAGTTCCGATTTCGAGTTGCCACCGTTTCCTCGACGTTTTATTCTCCAAGACTGAGAGTCCTTGTCTCGTTTTATATTTCGCGATTTTAGTGTAATGTATAATATAAAAGGAAAAAAAAAACTAGATCGAAAGAGAAACGAATTTTAATATATTTATCCGGCGAGAATCTCGCGGACAGGAAATATATGCAAACGTAGCATCGAATATCTATCGAATTTTGTCTGATACTCGAATGCTACCCGTTGAGAAGAAAGAAAAACATGCGACGCTTTAAAAAAAAAAAAAAAAACTATCGCGATTGATCGCAATTCATCCATTATGCATCACCTCTAATTAAGAAGAAGCATTGTTAAGTGACTTTCTCTTCTCCGTCTATATGATGTAACTAGAAGTATGATCTACAGAAAGAACCGAAGTTGTAACCGATTCACATGAATTCGGTATCATATGGTATCGTATTGATAACAACGTGTGCGTAACGTGGATAACGCTCCATTTTTACTACATGCGGGCCTAAAGAACTTGAATAGCTACCTTGCAAAATTAACGGATTAACGATATATGTATATATATACATGGTATATATAAATCTATTTCGTAAAATCGACGAAAGGAAAAAAAGCTACGATGAAACGAAAGATTACTTATGTAGATTTAGACACGTGCTCTCTTCGTATGTTCTTTCATCTAAACCAAAGAAATCTAAGTATAAGTATACGCATACATATACATATACACAGACACACACTTATGTATATGAGAAAAAAAGTACTATGCGAAAAGACGGAAAATTAATAGAATTTATCGAGCCATCGCGAGAGAAGAAAAACCGACAAACTGCCAAAATGATACACCATCATCAGCACCTCGATAGCAGCATGTACACTTTGTATTTATCACCGTAGTTCATTATGCATTAACGATTATAAGATATCTATAGAACAGCCATGGTCATCGGACGGCGGAATTTTCTTCGATCGCGAAACGTAATTAAGTATTCTACGCATTTGATGTATTCATGTTTAGCAGCTATGTTTAGTGAGTAGAATCGGTAGGGAGCATGTTCTATCGATGTGTCGACAGGTACCACGTAACGGTATATCACGTAAAAAGCGAGGAGGAAAAACGAGACAGGTACGTAGTATGTAGAAGATAATAGTTTTCGTCATTGATGATCGCACGATACGTTTTATCGCAGCAGCGAGCAAACTCCATCGATTTGTTCGCCTGCAAATACGTGCAACGGAAACGCGCAAGCAATTGAAAATAGTGCCAACGCGCGAGCCCATCGTGTACATTCTCGATTCGATCTTCGCCGTTTGCTTTTCAGGGAAATATGTCGCAGGAAACAGAACAATAACTTCCCTTTTCCATTTTTGGATATAATGCTTGTATACATTTATATGACTGACGAACGCACATTTCTCAGTAATTATGAGGAGTAAATCACCGTGACAATATTAATATAAAAAGAAATATTAGATAATAAAAATAAAGAAGTGTATTAGTAGACTGGATATTACAAAACTAGTATATAGTATATGTACACATATTTGGATGATGATTTACTCCTCACCGTCCTTTCTTTTATATACATGTAATTATAGCGATATATCTGTCTGAAAGACAAGCTCGCTGACAAAGGAAAGCTATAAACTATCCGTCACCAATTTCAATGAAACTTGGTAAAGTGTCCCTTCCTGAGTATAATGATATTCCCTTTTGCGATAGACAGTAAACTATTTTCGAGACAAATGAGATCAAAATTTATCAATTTAAATAAATATATTTAAAAAATATATATATATGTATATATCTTACAGAGGAAAAGGAAGTAGATGGCGACTTAGACACAAAATTTGCCAAGTTTTCTTAATTTCTATGTGAAAAATATTGACCTCTTTTTTTTCAGATTCACTAAAGCTTTGGTCATTGTATGCAAAAATTGAAAAAATGTTACATAAATTAATTTTTTTTTCAATTTAAGTTTTTTAAGGACGTGTCTATTTCATCTTGTCCTCCCTCTCCTTCCCGTGTAAGATAATTTTCATTGTGATTATTTATTTGACAAAAATGTTGCAATGTGAAAAAAATGAAAAATATTAATATATTTTTACACGTTTTTTACACTTTACACCTTTTTAGCTACATTATATGATTTTATAAAGAAATAAAAAGTATGTCCTATAATTATATTATTCCTTAAAAACAAATATCAAAAAATTACACGTGAATACATTCAAAACACATTTCTTATTATATGTATTATATTTCGTTATTTTATTCTCCCCCTTTTTTCTCTACATATATACATACATGTATATTTATATGTAATACATGCATATATATAAATACATTGAGATTAAAGTTTATATAAACTTTGATCTCATACATGTACATATATATAGATGTAAAATTTGATCTCGTTTATCTCAAAAATAATTTACCGCCTGTCCCCAAAAAGGAGTATCACACTCATTATATTCAGAGAACAACACTACACATATTTGTCAAATTTCGTTGAAATAGATGAGAGGTAGTTCATAGCCTTCCCTTGTGAGATCAATATAGTGATCATATTCGATACCGCGGTGGGTTTTTAAAAGACATAAAATGCAAATAACAAACAAAGATTCTCGGACCAAGCAAAAAACAAGCGAAAACATTTTGCTCGTTATGGATTACCGTTGGAATATTAGAGGCAGTGTCTCGTCACTGTGCTTTTTCACAAAGATATGGAGTTTAACCTTGTGTCCGTTGGTACCGATAACGGCACAAGATTTATGCTATCGATATTATATACAATTTTTAGTATATGTGTACATATATACATTGTATATATATAGAAATTACACGGACCACCGCGAATCAGTTTCTTCCATTAATATACCAAAGAGATTGCGGGTGATCTTTTTATTATTGTGATTTGTATATTTGATAATTACTGTAGCATAAGTCATATTAGATTGTTCTTTAATATAATTTGTTATTAGAAATAAAATTTCTTATGATTTGCATCAAGTTGCGTTGCGTATAATTTTAATTAACGGAATTAATGTTAGAATTATTATTAACAATAACACTATATTTTTTTTGTCAAACTCACTAATTTTGTATGGACGTGGTGTTGTGTGTAATTACATAATCGAATGTATTTATCGCATGCACGCCAATCCTATAAACGTGAGAGTTTCGTTTGCTTTACTCCAATCAAATTTGCATAGCAAATGCGTTTTGACACGTCGTCGGTTAACTCCACAAAGGTCCTGGTAATAGTGCAATTCGCTAATGTGTATTTATATTCCCTTGAATAGAGCTTTAGATAAACAAATAGTATCGCAAGAACGACATTGTAAAATTATATTATGGCGTAATTTATGAACTTATTATTTCTGTATATTTTTTGTTATTATTCATTGAATGCTGGCAATAAAATATGATTTTTTTTGTTACAGCGTTGTTATTTTATGTGTAATAATGCCGACCATTCTAAAAATGCGGATTATACAATACGGATTTTGACAATAGCAGTTTAATTACATGCGTAAATGCGAATCGCTGTAAACTGATTCCGGTGGTAGCGTATCCGCAGTTCTTTGTATGGTAAATAGAAAAAAAAATCTGTGTACAGTTGTCGATATTACCTTCGTTCCGGCCGCGAGCGCGAATTCGTACGCTTTTAAGGCCGTAGTTGGATGCATTTCGCGGATCGTTACACGCGAAATGCAACTGCTGTTCCTGATTTTCGCGCAAGCAGGGATATTAAAGCCGAGAGTTAATATTTCGGAGCATGAACTTCCGTACTTTTTAATATACGAACTCTCTCTCTATATGAGTCGATCTCTAGTCCAGGAAAGTTATTAATTCCGAAAAATGATATTCTCCGGTATTAATCCGTGTACCTGCGCCAGTGAGGGCTCGTGAAGCGAGACGAATGTGTGGAATAATGCACGCACAAAGATGCAGCTCGGCGAAAAGACCGGCATACCTCGAGACAGATACATGTTTTTTATGTACGAACGAGCGCTAATTTCTTTTATTTTTATCATTTTCTGCCTGTATAACGCGGCCAGCTGAAAGCAGCAATTCGTATTCGCGTAATCGATGGTGCGTTATTACGGGTGGATACGCAGTTAATTATTAACCAGCTTAGGTAATTGCAAACATACCTGTTCGCGTGTCTGGCGCTCCGTATCGGAGCGTGTCGAATTTTGATTGGTATAGGGATTGAAACTGGATATAATAATTTCGGTGAGTTTATTTATTTTTTTTTTTTCACGTAATCCCTGATGCCGTCAACACTTTGGAAAGCCGCGGTCTCATCGGTTTCGCTTCACACCACCCAATCCCAGCAATATATCAATCTTCTACACTTTTCAAATGTATAAAACATAGATCGAAAGTCGGAGGACTTAGCGCTTTAAGAATCGTATTCATATCTTCATTAATGTAACTTACTACTGTTCGTTAGCTGATTAGGTATCTCGCAACCATTTTCTTCGATTCTAATTCAGATCGTGATTACTCATACGTAGATTTACGATTTCAAACTCATCGATAAAGTCGGAGATTCGAAAAGACGTGCGCGCAGATTCTCCTCGAACGCGACTGTCATTTTTGCAAAGGTTGGGCAGCAGGTGCCAAGTTAAACTACTTTCACTGCCGAAATAAATTATTATATTTACTAAGCAACGCTAATCAAATTTAATAAATTGTTTCAACTCTTTGTGAAATAATAATTTAGTTAGTTCTAACGATCGTACTACTTTCAAATTGGTATCTTTGAAAAGAGATATAATATATCTGTGCGTAAGACAAAAACATGATCTACCTATCTGTAATCACTTAAATCGTTGAACGTATACATTGAAACGACTTTTTATTAGCGCCATTCTCTATTATAGTGCTAAGCTGTACTGTGTAAATTTCTCATCTTCGATAGAAATTCTTGTTAAAGAGATCAAGTGTGTTGCGGCGGTTTGTATCTTCCATAATACATTCAAGATTGCATTAAAGGAATGTCGAGAGACGAAATAAAATTGAACCCGCTCGAAAGTGTACGAATAATTGGGCCAGAAGAACAAAATGCGGAAAATGAATCCTCACATATACGCACATATGTAGAAGTGTACATAGCGAGAATAAATGTAAAATAAGCGAACCAGAAGCGATTTAAAAGTTGAAATGTCACGGCGCGAAATGCCGTGATCGCTGGAACGGAAGAGTAGACGAATCTGGTATCGAATGGCCACGCTTTTTCGAATGTTGCGCGAATGAGGCATTCGGAAAAAAAATTTGGATATAACTCTGCTTTTTCTGTCTCACACACGGCGATTCCCATAAATATTAGTTCAAGTTAACTGAAATTTAAACGATTTCTCTATCTTCGGGCACAAAATCAAAAGAAGATGAAGAACCATAAAAAAAAAATCTCAGTTCTTTTAGCTCAATTATCTCAATTAAATCATTTTTGTGGGAACAATCCGCACTGTAGTGCGCAATCTGTCAACACGTGTGTATACGGAGTGTTCGTCGAACCTCACGAGTAGTTGTAACGCTTGTGCGAAAGGGCTGATAGATAGTCGATAGTTATACGGATATATCGATTATATCTGTTAGAAGTAGAGGCAGCGAAAATCACTTTCCTATGTTGCATTCGCCACGCGCTGCACGCTGTTGAAGGAAATAAGTTTTCCACGAGTCATCTGTCTCTATTTACGCAATAGCGTTCGTTCGGCAGCATTTGTGATTACGGCGCAATCATCATTTGCGGATCGAGATTTTGGCAATAACGCGAGCGTGAGTTTACGCTAGATACTTTCACAAAAGTACGATGTAACTCATAATTGCAATCGCCGCTTAATTGCATTTATGTCACTTAACGCTGAAGCGTTAAGTCGATTCTTAGCGTAGTGGCGATAGATTTTTCTCTCTCGCCTTTTAATGAGCATAACTCGCTATCGTCTGAAAACAAGACGAAATTCTATACTACTTCTACACCACGAGGAACATCATTATCGTGGTTTCACGGTACGCTGCAATTGATAGAGGAAGGTGGAAATATGTGATGTGATAAAGTAAGACTCTACAATGCGTGAAATATCAAAACATGATTTCCATTTTATATGAGCATACGATTTTTTGGTACATTTATCGAATTCTACCTAATTTGTACTTTTATCGCGAAAAGGAAAAAAAAAACGCGCAGATAAAATTTTAAACGTGATCAAATAGGCGACACGACTACATCACATTCCTACCTTCCCCTTCATAGGTGTCAAAGCGCTAGCAATGATCGATCTCGGAATATTTACGACTCCATGATGTGGCAGGGAATAGTGGCTTGATCGTTGCGTATTCTGAAGATTCGCATGGAACAATAAAGAGGAGATTGTAACTCGCTAATCGTAGGACCGTGCGATACGCGACGCCGACACGCCGTCGGCTCTCCTCGATGTCGGTGCTCCTCGACATCCACCCGACGAAGTCGCAGACTCTCAGACACTAGCGGACAGGGGTGAATGGAATATTCGTCGGGAAAACTTCGCGCTATGAATATTTATGTACGCTTTACGATCTCGCGCGCGCGCGCACACTCGAGAAGTCCGGCTAGTCGGCGACGAGTCGAGGACATAGGATTTGTGCGGTCGAGTGTAAGTACGTACTCAAATATATAGAGAAAGAGAGAGCGAGAATGAGAGCGAAAGAGAGAACGAGAGAACGCGAGAAAGTAAGAGAGGGAGAGAGAGAGAGAGAGAGAGTCAGGAAAAAGACACACGGTCAGTGTCTTTTGAAATCAAAAGGAACAAATCCGTATGGAGCTGTTGCCGAGGATGCCATATAATAAAATGCGCTATTTTATACCGAGCAGCCTGATTAGAAAAACGCAAACTGCCCCTTCCCCCTACGTTCTTGTACACATTATATTTATTATTGTTCATGTTTACTAGAATGATATATATATGAGAGAGATTATTCCCTGGATATCTATAACGCCTTGAAGAAAATAAAACAGATACTTTGCGGGATATCACTGTGTGTTCACTTGACCCTAGACCAGAGCTCCTCTCCCGAGCTTTCCTCCTAACTGACCTACTTCAAGTCTGATTGAGACGATTCATTTAAACGTCGATCTATTCGATTACGCCAATGTCTTTTGTTAAATTCACTTGTTGCGTATTAAGGAAATTCACTTGCGATTTTTGCTAATGAATACAGGATGACGATTATTCTTTGGAAAATATAATCGCACTATGGGCGATTCCTAGCTTCTTCCAAGTGTAATTGGCATTGTTAGTCGTCGAATCGATAATTCAGCTTGTACTTTGTATAATTTCTTCCTTCCTCTGTCGACCGACGGAACAGGTCCGCAAGGTAAGCAGGCAGTTCGGTAAAGATGCTAATTAACCAAGTTTCACAGTCTTAACAAAGTTTTTCGATTAGCCAGTAAATTGTTATACGATGCGGGCCTCTCTTGCCATGGCGTCGGGCAGGCTCTCTCTTACCTATTATCTTCCCAAACAAACCTAAAATCGTACCGGTGAAACGCAGCAAAATAATAGGAAGCCCGGAAGTTTCGTCGTTAAAATTTGTCGAGAAAGTGCTGAGAATCAATTGGCAAGCCGGCTACGTCTTCAGAAAGTTAGTCCGCACAAGTCTTGACACCTGAGACAGCGGAACTTCCCGCGGCTTTCAGCGGGAAACGCAATTACAAGCCGCGGAGTAAAAACAAAACTCTGGGATTTTCCTGGGCTACAACAATTGCGCCAAGTTGAAACTGAGAGAACTGAACTTTAGAAACATTATTTTAAATTATTATTACTAAAGTAATGAAACACGTATAACGGTATTACAAAAATTTTAGAAAATTTTATAGAAAAATCATATTTACACGGAATCGTGGAAATTCGATACGACAATGAAAGAAAAAAATTAAAAAGGAATAGAAGAAGATCGTCAATACCCTACACTGAGAGAAATCGTTTGGTAGAATAGTGATCAAATGAATTTTATAGTTACTGATACCAAAAATTTAGTTATATTTAACAAAACTTTTTGTAATTTGTTGTATGAAAATAATTATTTGGTTAAGGCTACAAATTGTTTGGTCAAAACAACTATATATTTAGTAACTATCACTATAAAATTTATTTGATCACTATTCAACCAAATTTTAGTTGATTTTACCAAACATTTCTCTCAGTATACACATCATCTTGTTTCTTCTTTAATTATCTAAGTCTAAGTAGATCACGTTTTTATCAGTATTAATAAAATGCAGTGCTTAATTCGAGAAATAAAGGAGTGTCGCTTTAAAAACTTGTGTCAGTATTGGCGACTTTCTTCTGAAAAGAAAAAAAGAGAAAATATTCTCGAAGTAAGTTCCCCAGAGAATATGTCCATGTCATTATCGCGTAATAAAATGAGAAAGGAGTTCAAAATAAGGGCGTATGACGATATAATTTGCGGGATTTCGGTTTGACAAATCGTTTTAGTAACGAACCCAGTGATATTATAGCTCGCGTTCCACATCCTTGACTTTCGTCCCGCTTATCACTGCGATCTGACACGTCTTTCTGCGGCTGTCGGAACCACCCCCGCGTTCTGGAGCAAGCACCCCTGGCTACGGGGCGGAACAAAAGAAATAAACGAACGCGTGGTGTGTGCGTGACGTTGTTATATGTATACGCAGGTGCGTGCAAACAAGCGCGTGACGGCAACTCGATGCGCAACTCGGTTGGGGGAATCCTGAAAATCCTGGATCCGCGAAGGATGACGTGCCTGGCAAGAGCAAATCGTCGATTTCGGTGACGAGAACGCGCTCCGTACTGTCGACAGGCCTATTCTTTCGACAAATCGTGACTCTTTCTCTCCCTTTTCTTTTGATCCCATATCCTTACCCCTGCCTTTCTGAGAGCGATCCAATTTCGAGAAAATGTCATAGCCTCGCTATTCCATCCATCATTTCATCTCGACCGCAGAAATATTGAACATTCTCGTTTCATCGTTAATTAGGAAATTTGTTTTACATAATTGTTAATATCATACATATTTTCCCTTTAAAATATTTTAAGATTCTTTAAGGTTCTTTAATTAATTCGTAAGTGTGAGCGCATGACTTTTTTGAACATTGTTTTATTTTTTATAAATAATTTTATATATAAACTGAGATATGTTTTAAAGATAAAATAATAATTTTCAAAATAATGTAGCAAAGTCAAGCTCGTATAATTTTCAAACATTAGAGATTTAAAAAAATCCATATTTGTGAAAATATTTTATTACGTAATATATTTAATTAGTAAATTTAGAGCTTGTGAATATATCTAGATCAATTTGATCCTCATGTTTACGAATTAGATTTTATATAATTTTAAATTAAAAAAAAATATAATCCTACACAGAAAAAAAATTAGTATTAAATCAACAATTCATTGTTTCATATATAAGCAAGAATATAAAATCTCCTTGGAAGTATTTACAATCTCAAAGAGACATAATTTGCTAACATAAAGAAATTTTGTTTTTTCATGTAAGCAAATTATGTTTGATCAAAATTATCAAGTTCTTCCAAGAAGATTTTATATTCTTGCTTATATGTATATGAAACAATGAATTGTTGATTTAATAATCATTTTTTTTCTGTGTACTTATTCCACCAAATAAAAAAGTTTAATAATAGTGCGAGAACGTGTCTGTCGATCTTGGTGGTCGATCAAAAAATAAAATGTTTGATAATTACAAAATATTAGTATCAATATTAATTCTTCTATTTTCATTGCGTGATATAAAGTTCAAGAGTTATTGGGCATATCTGCTTGACTAACGCGAAAAAATGTCGGTGCTTACGAGCGCGTCACACGAGTCACTGCCCCGAAAGTTTCCCGAAAGACGAGTGGAAAAGCGGAGCGGAGAGAGCCTGCCTGGGCGAGACGAGAGCGTGGGCTGTGCAAATTAATTAACGCGCCCGTCGCGGCCTTGCCCGACCCGCTTGCCTCGATGGAGCGTAAAAAGGTCATCGGGCACGAGTTATATGTCAATCCTTACGGATCCGCGGCAAGGCGTAATATACGCAGTGGCGGATAAAACGGATGAGGTCCTCGATGGTAGCGCGAGCCGCGATACGTTATCTGTTACGAGAGGGGCTCGGGCCCCTCTGTCCGTCCGCCGCTTGCCCCACCTCACCGTGCTGGTCCCAGGTCAACGCAAGGGAGATATATCCAGGAGGTCAGATAAATTTGCCCCGGATTACGCGCCCGTCACTTTCATATTCATTGAAATACTTCACTCGAACGAGCGATCGTATTTTTCCTATCGGACCGCTTGGCCACGCGCTCTCGATCTCTCTTGCTTTCTTCTTCGTCGTTTATTACGCTCGCCGACGGTACAGCTATTCATCGATAAGAGGAAAAACGCGTACGCTAATACGTAAACTGCAGACCGTTCGAATATAAGCATACTGTCAGAAGCGAAAATAATTACTCGTATCAACATCACCTAATTAATCAACTAGTTCGTTCAATTAAATACTGTTAAATTAAAAGGAACAAATTTAAACCAATTCGAAATAAGTAAATGTAAATAGCTTCGCGTATTATGCAAAATAATGTAAGATAAATAAGGTCAATAACGAACAAAATAAGGTGTTGCAAAGTACAAATATTTATTTATTAAAATTTTATAATCTATAATAATAATATAAAAAATGCCTAAAATTATATCGATAATTTTGACGTTCTTATTGTTTCAAACTATCATGTTCCGTCTTTGTAATTAATTTACACTTTACTGTTGACGAAGACTCTGTTAGTTGAAACATTTAGCATTCTTATTATCAGCATTTATTAATATTATTATTAGACAAAATTTTACTGAATAAATGATATTTGTACCTTATTTTATTTGTTGTTTTGATATCATTTGTCTTATATTATTAACGAATTCTTTGAGTTAAATAACATTTCATTATTTTTATTTTAACAATTCACGTGTGATTTAAAAAACAATTAAATACATAATTTAATCAACCTATTTTGTGAGTGCACTGTTTAGTTTCAAAATAAGCAGTATTTTATTAAATAAACATGTAGCAAATAATGAATTAAATTTGAGTCAAATTCAATACATTTTGCGAGTTAAATTGTTTAATTAAGTTAACGACATACTGTTGGGTGAATGTTGGGTGAAATAACGACGTAGGAACGATTAAAAAATGACAATTCAAATCAAATTAGACACACTTTGATATTACGAATTTAACAGTATATAATTGGTTATAAATAATCTTATTTAAATTGTCTATCTTTTCTAACAAATGACAAATTGGTAACATTGGACGTATATATTCATCAGGAAGTAAAAAGACAGATGCGTTTACCAATTCTTGCGATCTAAACGGAAGTCTGTAATAATAGACTGTTGCAATGTTCAGAAACCTCATCAAAAGTTACTTTATACAAATCCTTACTTTAGTCGCAAGTTTTCCGGAGGCAATACTATTCGGTTTCTGACAATATTTGTATAGGATACATCGATTCTTCACTGCTAATGCCATTAAATCCTACATTCGATTTTCGAATTGTCATTTTATGAAGTTTCCGAAAGAACAGTCATTATTGTCACAGCATCTTACGCGGTGGTTAAAGAACCATCACCTCACATGCGTAAATACGATGAAAAAAAGCAATTATGCACCGGAGCAACTCTTTGGACCTGTTCTTTTAACAGTGACGACGCGTATCTCCCGCCCGAGCGTGACGAATGCTTGTACAAACTCCGAGACAAACGGTGCGTGGCCAGATTTGTTACGTGTCGCCGCGATGAATCGGTATTGTGTCGCACTGCCACGTGGCCAAAAAAAGGACGAATTATGTTTTTCACCGTGCACATGTAAGAAAGAAGGAAGGGGAGGGAGGAAGGATGGTGAGGGGAAGATGACCTTACCCGAACGAGATGCAGGGGAGGGTGTTCGGCGAGAAAATATCCGCCGGGATCTACGGGATCGGCAAAGAGTGGTCCTCGACAACGAGGACACTCGGGGATGCGCCTGCACAGAAACGTCAGTCAGACTTAGGACGGGCGGGATCTAGATGTTATCTAAGAGATGCGGCACACGGTTGTGCACACAACGGGGGCACGACGCGACGCATACATGACACGATGTACACGGATGTGTGTGTGTGTGTGTGTGTGTGTGTATGTGTATGTACACACGCGGGGTACGTACGTACCGTTAACTAATTATTCCGCATCTCGAGCGCGGAATCGAAAGAACGCGTCGAACTGCGCCCGACTTTCGACCGCGTGCGAATCGAACAAGCCCGGCGAGCCCGATCGGTCTTCCGCGCCGGTGCCCACGATGAAAGTAAATCTTCCGGGATAACGGTGACCCGCGACCTGGACGGCAGGGCTAAAGGCGCGCCTCCGGATAAGTAATTGGATTTCACGGCGAAAAGTAGCTGAATTCTTTACCGTCGATATTTCATTACTAAAATGGAATTATAGTGAACACTATTATTTCTCCTGCGCGACAGAGAATCGCTTCTGGATATAAACTGTGCTATCTTAATCTGCTTAGAATGCGGGAATCCTTGCAGTACTTGGATCAAATGAGATATTACTCGATTTAATATTAATTCTTTCGATTCTTTACATTTTTTTAATTAAAAACCAAAGATTGATATTATTTATAAAATCAAGTAAAAAAGTTTTAATCCCATTATTGATAGTACCGATTTTATTTACCTTTGTTATCATACATAATTAAAAAAATGTCTACCAAAGTTCCTTCGCATCAAGAGGATTAATAAACTATAAAATATTCTTTAATAAAATTATATGGAATTGTTAATTTTAATTTAATTGAAACATTAATGTTTGATACAAACAGCGCGGTATGTACAATGTTCGGTGATGGATTTAGCATCGCTCTGCTATTTAGTTTGCAAGTATTAGCTATCCATCACAGAGGTCCCCAGAGAGTGGTCGACCTTGTTTCCATTAATGAAGCAATATAGGCAAGCGGTTACTCAACGATGTGAAAACGCGTTACTAACGTTCTAATAACGCTTTACGAATCTGATTATGATTATTTGATCGTTGAAATTAATTCCTGAAATATTGTTAGCTAGTTACTCGCTAATAATGCTTTTTAAGTACACGTTCCAAATCGTTACTTTACAAAATTTCCTCAATTTTTAAAATCTCTGAAAAACAAAAAATTATCGAATCGAGTTTTTAATACATAACATTTTTATGTATATGGTATATGCACATTATTAATGGAAAAAAACTGATGAATTTCTCCTTTGGCTATCTTTATAGTCATGTACAATGCACTCATCATCACTGTCGATATTGACACTCGCCGTTAGGCCTTGACGCAGGAACTGCGCTTTCCGTATGGACCTGCCGCCTGCATACGCCATATTGGCAGTATTCCTCTCCGTTTCGCCCTCGTTTCATCCTCCCTTTGGCAATTCACCACGCTGTCTCGCAGCGGCTGTAGCCGAGATGAAGAGACCGGTAGTGAGAGGTGGAGAGAGAGAGATAGAGAGGAAGCTCCCGGGTATCTATCGGATAATTAGCCGGTGATTACGTGGCAGTCATTTGGGCGGATATCAGTGCCCTCGACCTCATCCCTCTCATACCCTGAGGGAAGAGCGTGGATGCCGAAGCTATACCAACCAACCTGTACTATCCTCGTATGTATGTATCTCTTTCTCTCTCTTTCCTTGTCCGTTTCTCTCTTTTATTACACTCTCGATTCTCGATTTCGTCTTTTTACTCCCTTCGCGCTTTTTACTCTCTTTTCTTCCCTGTACTCTAATTCTCTCTCACCCTCTCTTTTTCTTCATTTTCTCTTTTCTCTCTCTCTCTCTCTCTCTCTCTATCTCTCTGTCCCTCTCTTTCTTCTTCCCGCCTCCATTTCTCTGTCTGAATTTCACTGTTCCAATCCACTTTCATCATGCTCTCTCTCAACCGTGTATCGCATCAGTGGACCACCCTCACCCGTACTTCCTGCATCTCGTTACTGACGCCCGACGCACCGTTGGTGCTTGCATTATAGTTCGTGGTTTCGGGCGTACGTTCGTATATACCCACATGCATAGGTGCGCGTGGAGAGAGTAACAGGAAGCTGTAGGTGTGTGTACTACGCGCGCCGAATAGTTCGAGAATAGTAGCCTCTGGCGGTGACCAATGAGTGAGTGAGAGAGAGAGAGAGAGAGAGAGAAGGCCTGGTGCGCACCCAACGCCGTCAAACAATCTCATTATCATTCGATTCACGGTAATAGAGAGAGCCGATGTTCCTGCTCACCAAAGGCCGACGCTTACGTCCTTCCTCGTCGTCGCTTCCGGTGTATCGGATAACGCGTCCCGTCAAAAGAGAAAGACAGCTCATACGTTGATGATAGCATGCGTCTTTAATAATGTATGATTGCAGAATAATTCTAGTAGCAGTAAATGACAGCGTACCTATGACCGATCATTTGTAACATATTTCCACGATAATTTTCTAGCAGCTTCGACTTTTTTGTGTCAATGAATCTTCAAACGTGGTAACAGTACTATCTGTTAGCAATTTGCGTAACGCTTTTCAATGTTTTCAGATTTTTTTGATTGTGACGTAAGTTTTTTTAAAAGAAAAAACAAATTACTTATTTGCTAACAAATTACTTATTTTGGAAACTGTGGAAAAGGGCATTTCAAAAATTGAATGTAGGATTTAACAGGGACAATGACAGAGAATAGCTGTGTCCTACGTAAAAAATTGTTAAGGGTCGAATGAGAGCGCCTCCGGAAATTCGCGACTAAAATAGAAAATAGCTTTCAACGAGATTATTCAGTATTTCAACAGCTGCACCGGAGCTTATAGACTTCTGTTTACGAACAGAATAAAAAAAAACAAAAAAAAACAAAACCATCAGGTTTTCCGTGTCGCAATATCGATCGGCATTGTGATTAATTTACTCCTGTTACTTATTCATCACGGCCGGCAATCTAAAGTCTAGACGGTTAAGTCCGTTTGACGCACGACGGGCACAAAGAAAGCGCGAGAGCCATGGTGTAGTGGGGAAGTAACGCGCGGTGCAATTAAATAATTTAAGAGCCGTAGCGAGGAGAGCGCCGTGGCCGGGCGCGCACGCGACGCGGACTTCAAGAGTGCCACCGCATGTGGGCACGATGTAATCAGGGAAGTTAATTGAAGGTTTCTCGTCTCTTTCTCTCCCGCCGCCGCTGCGCTTCCCTAACCGGCTCGCGCCCAGCGAGACCCGGGCTCGTGCGTCGGTCTCTGGGTGATACGCGCTCTCGAGAGTGTTCTCCCATTGGGGGCACGCGCGACTCTACGCGCACTTATGCTACGCGGCCTCAAAGTCGAGCCGATTGACTCATTCACCGGGAATAAAAACACAACAAACTCGACGACGAGCGACGAGGGACGAAACGAGAAAGAAGTCGAGTAGGACGGAAGGATAGAACGAGAGAAACGTCCAAGAACGGCACAGTAATCGGCGCGGTTTCGCGTGACGTCACGAGCAGAAGGCATTCAGATTGAAGAGCGCTCGATGACTCTCGAGATTTGTATTGCCATTAATAACGAGGCGGGGGTGAGCTACATTCGCTTGCCCTGTCGCACGCCGTGACGTTCCGTGCTGTAGATTCAGCGTACGTTCTGCGTGTCAAACGTTAAGTTATGTTATCACCACAAAGCAACACGGAGCAATATTTATGTTGCTGTTTCCGTAAAAGTTTCAGTATGCTTCTCGATGTTCCTCATTGTCGCCAGAAACAGAAACATAAGTTACCTGTTTTAGCTACCAAAGGAACATTAAAGAACTTTTTGTTACTAGAAACAAGTTTCCGCAGTTTACTGTATCCACCAGATCAATAAAGTTGATTTTTTAACGACAGAACATCTACACTCAGGCAAATTCCTAGAAACAGAGAATGTTGTCTACATTTCTTTTGATCCTACACTGAGAAAAATGTTTGGTAAAATCAACCAAAGTTTGGTTGAATAGTGATCAAATGAATTTTATAGTGATAGTTACTAAATATATAGTTGTTTTGACCAAACAATTTGTAGCCTTAATCAAATAATTATTTTCATACAACAAATTACAAAAAGTTTTAAATGTAACTAAGTTTTTGATACCAGTAACTATAAAATTCATTTGATCACTATTCTAAAAATGATTTCTCTCAGTGTACTGCTTATCACCTATCGAGAAACGTACACAGAGAGAAAAAATTGTAGTGGTGGCAACCATACAAATTTTGTTAATATAATTATAATATATAGTTAAGTGAATTATATTATAGTTATTGCAACTAAATTAATGGTTAAGAGAACTAACAAAAAATAATTGTAGTATACTATATAATAAAGTAATTACAACTATTTTTTATTAGTTTTCTTAACCATAAACTTTGGTTAACAATTTTGTATGGTTGTCCCCTTATAGTTGTCTCCACTACAATTTTTTCTCTCAGTGTACAGGAACTTTTACGGAAACAGGCAACAGAAACACAAATATTGCTCTATGTTGCTTTGGTGAAGATGTATAATTTTAAGTGAGATAAGTCGCTTTCTAGCAACAGCAGGCGACAAAAAGTTCCTCAATGTTGCTTCGGTGGAGAAGTAGTTCTGCGTTCGAATATCACGAAAATATCGTATCTCTGGAAATATATTGGGACAATGTCGTAAAAATTCGTTTGCATCAAGTGCGTTCGATGCATTTGCAGAACAGACGTCGGCAGTACATTTTCCGGCCGTCTTTTCATTGTCAACTCGCAGCCTCGCTATCCAGCCGACACTCACCCGCAAATATAATTACTGCCGTTTAAGCCGCTTCCATTGTGTGCGGAACGCTTGACTTACCCGACGTCGCGCACAACCGCCGTAGGATGCACGGAGGGAACACGACGACGACAACGACGTCGGCCAGGGGTTGCGACGGGGATGGAACGAAGTTTCGGTGGGAGGGTGAGGGGGCTTTTCTCGTTTCTGGGCACTCGTAGCCACGTGCTTTGTTCGCCGGAGTTGAAATCGATGCCGTCATGAACGTATAGTTGATTCTCACGTCGGTCTTCATGGCGCCAATCAATCGAGAGACGCATTCATTTTTCTTTTCGCAAGATTATAAAGAGATTATAAAAAGAAATCATTTCCAATCTCCGTTCTTCGGATCTCAGAGAAACATGGGATTAGATTTATTCAACTAATTTTAACATGAACTCGTTATAATTGTTTTAATTACGATTGAATCAAGATATTTTCCTTTATCACCTGACATGTCGATTTTGCATGTCAATACTAGCGAATAATGCATTCTAATCGCAAATAACTTTAAAAAGAAATATAATAAAGTGCAAACTCGATAGAAATTAATACAAAGACGCGTTTAAAAGCGTTATGGAGTTCTCTGTTGAAACGATAGCATGGATTTCTTCTTAGACGCCAAATTGTTTCTGCGGAAATCCGCAGCCGTCATTTCGCACGTTCCCTGGTTACACCGTTCGCGCATATCTCTCTGCTCCCCATTTTTAACGCATGCGTGAACATCGTATGTCATTTCGCAGGCTGGACGCGGAACAATACGATGCCAAAAGGGCGGAAGAAGCGCGACGTCACACCGACAGCAAAATTATGTCATTATCGCTATCGTTGAAAGCTTTGACAGCGTAGAAATATCATTAATTTCTCATCGGATATTTTGTGGCAAGCGCATCCAATTCACACATTTCTCACGCGTTCGTTGTTATAAAAAGGATTTGTAAACGTGAAGTTTTTGTATGGGACAATTTTGGTATAATAAACATCCGCTCCGATTGTTAATCCACAAAGAATTTTTCCGAGGGACAAATGACATTTCTACAGCTCTACAGCTAAACAATCAGTCTTTAAAGACCTTCGCTGTTAAATTCTCTCGCGAAAGGAGTTCTCTCCCATCACAATTCGACGTGGGCTTCATTTACTGACTTGTCAGAGATTAGGCGTAGAAAAAAAAAGCTTTTCGCGAAGAGAGAGAGCTGTGTCTCTGCAGTCAGTCATTGCAGGGGTTGGGTTGAAGGGGGTGAAGCCAGGCAACAGGAATGCAAGCATCTGTTTCTGTATCCAGGTTTCTCATCCGCCTTATTGCCATCGCCGTCCTTTTTCCCCTCAATCTTGCTCTCTCTTCCATCTCCTTTTCCTTTCTCCATTGCTCTTTTGTTTCGAAGCTGCGAAGTTATAGCCTTTGTTTCCTCAACGAAGAATAAAGCAACGACCGTACCGCGCCATTATATTATTAAAAGAACACTTAGGAAGATATTTTTTATATGCGCGAGTTTTTTATAAATATATTTTTTTCATAATATAAAATTGCAAAATTTTATTTTGAATAAAATCATGAAAAAGTGCCATTATAAAAGAATTAAAAAAATTGTTTTAGATAATTTTATCTGACAATGTTTTATATCTGTTCTCTTTCAACACTTACATGTTTTATAGCTACTATTTTGATTGCGTTCGACATCCTGTATGTTGCAGTGCTTGATTAATCAATTTTGACAGACAGAAAAAGATTGTATATCGAAGCAATGCGATATAACCGCAAATTCCATCAATGACTGCGAAAGTCACGGTGACGCCGAACACGACAGCAATAAAAGAGCAATTTACGTGCATCGGAATAGTAAACAGAATTGCATGAGAATAACAACATAATTACTCGCATATTCCTAATAGGATTTTGATTTCAATTTCGTCTAGAATCAATGAGGAATGTTTGATTTAATCTACCGAGTACAATTACGCCGCACAATTTAACGGCGTTTTACAATATGATATAAAGCAGCTGATTCGAAAGCACTCAGGCGTCGAGTACTCGAGAGATTGATGAAATACGGGTTAAATAATTAATAGAATTGTCCAATCCACTGGCATCGTTTTATATAATATCATGTTACGGCGATTGATTAAGCGGGACTATCAACAAAGTTACACGATTTGTTACGTTATTGCATTTCGGCGCCAACGAACGTTTTAATACACTAGGCGAGCTTCAATGCATAAATATTTACTTCTAGAATCATTATTTTCTATACACAGGCATCGGTCTTTACTCTAATAATAAATGCATACTGAGGAAATATTCATAACCGCGTTGTAAAACTTCAACGATATTTTCTCACAGTTGTTTTCCCCGCCTCGTCTTTCGCGAGTTAAAACTTTTTTTCTCAGTATTCCATAATGCTTTATATTTATCTACCGTATCTCTTTCTCTGTCTCTCCCATTTGCATTAAGTAATAAACGCAAACAACGTTACTGCGGTACATAGAAGTTTGTTTGCAAAATTGAACGGCGGGTCCCTCCGGCGCGGCGCTTACAAGTCGTTCGGGACGTTCTGATCGGTATATCGTCTGGGTGATCGGTCAGGTGAACGAAATGCTTGTACACAGTTACACACAGGGACCCCAGGAAACGAGCTTACTGGTGCATTCTGGGTCCGCTCTTTGGCGAAGGCAGGCGAAGGTTCCTCTCGCGCGCGTGCAGCGGCTCCCGCGCGTTCGTTCGTCTGACGCTTAATACCGGTTTCACGGCTTGATAAGCCGAAGCGTGTAATTTTGCAGCGGCTCCGGAGTCGGATAAGCACCAGGTTTTCTAGTTAAGTGGACCACAAAATTCGGGGAAGCCTATATAAGGCTTTTCGAGGTAGACGACGATCAGTTGAGCCGCGGAGCTTCGCGATAAAGCATCGGCATATTCGAACGGATTTTCGACGTATTCTTTCTCTCGCGGTTTCTCCATCTAAACTTAAAGCTCCGAAATTTAAACCCAAAGGTTATTAGTGATTATACACAGTATGCCGTTCAGATATGCGCTTATATCTGGAGAATTTCATTATCCAATATATTTATTATGATATATCAAAGTTGGAAGAGCATATTTTGTCGATGGATAGAGAAACGGAGGACGAAAGGGTCGAGGGAGGAAACGCGCCGGAGGCGCGCGGGGCAAAGGCATTCCACCGATTCAGGGATGTAGACAGGAAGGATGCTCGTCGAGTGCCATCAACTTAACTTGTACCTGGCAGAGGGGGCACGTTCTCGAAGCTCCTTGGACGAAGAGAGCCAAGCCGGCATAATAAGCTTTGTGCACCGACTACCGGGAGAGATCCCTCTCACCGGGAGGGCTGAAGAGCTAGCAGAAGCATCAGCGTCGGCAGCCGGCAGCGACAACGCCGAGGAGCAGCGGTAATAAAAGAAGCCTTTGCCTCTCCTCTTTCACGCTTCTGCTCGCACTCGTGCCTACGTACGAGCAGTCGAAAGATCGAGAGTCCTTCGGTCAGCCCAGTGCATCCTGAACCCTCTCGACCGAGTATTGCGCCGCATGTCATCGCGGTGCACGCCATCGAAAAATGCGGGAAAATTAATTACGATCGACCTTGCCGTCCATGACGTGTTTTTAGTTCGACGACTTCCGAGTCGACATAAAAGTATCATTTCGCGCACAACGGAGGGAACATTTGTCATCGTAAAATTTTTTCATTATTTCGAAAGTTAATTTCTCTTTAAGTATTCGTCGTGCAGTCTCGTGAATTTGAATAGGTATATAAACTCAACAACTCACACAAATAAATATAAAAGCACTAAGACCTATTAGCTATACGATCGAAAAAGGCTGCTCTTGTTTAATTTGTATTTATACATCATTGGTCGAATATTTCTGACTTTTTAATTTCTCTTAAGCTTATGTAAATTACAGAACCTAAAATTGACGTATTATTATTATTATTTATGATGTTTATTTTATCACGGCAAAATTCGATACATTTTGTTCACTTTAACTGTAGATTTTGATTTAATAAAAGCGCATATAACTTCCAACGAAATTAAGCATTATTAATCGGTCGATATTATTAGTATATAATTAGCTGCTGACAGTAAAATAAAAAAATATGTATATATACCGAGAGGTCTGACGTAAGAGGTTATCATCCTTTGCTATCGACGAGAATACGCTTTTCTTGTAACTTTCTGTGTTTATATATGACATGCATGTTACATATGAAGACATGGTGAAATGATGCGGAGGATTCCGATATCCGATACACTTCTGGCTAATCGAATTTTTTTATTCATGTGTATATTTTTCACACACCACGGATAAACCGCTTTGTCTACGTGGGATGTGCACTCGCTCGTACGTTCGCATAATTCTCCATCGCACGATCGAGCTAAATATTACACGATGCACCATCATCCAGGATTAATCGACTCGAGCGGACTTTGGTTGTGAATATCTGTCTACGGCATGTTGGGGCTGTAAGTGGGTTAAAGGCACTGCTAGTTGTTTAGGGGATAAAGTGCATAGTTTGCTTGCGCTTTGGAAACAACGGGAAGTGGCTCGCCTAACGAAGTGGACCCGACATAAGCCCTTGCGAGCGGGGCCGTGTACAAAGAAAAGGCATAATCTAAGTAAATCGTTAATAACCGATGTACACATATACACATACATGTTTTATTTTTTTTTTAATAGAAAAAAATAAAGAATTGTTTAAACTGAAGTTGATCAATGTTGGTGTGAGACTGATCCTGTGTCATCTTGAAAAATATGTTCAACTATTTTTTACAAGCCATTTGTTTTCTGTTCCTGAACTTTCTGAACTAGTGTACACTTAAAATAAGGTAGGTATATGTTTGAAAATTGGCGAAAGCGAGAAGGAACATTCCAGTGCAGTCTAGTGCAGGAATAGAAAACAAGCCTAAGATCGTCATCAATGATTTCCGTGGACATGAAAGTGGATATAATACAAAGAGACCGAGACACAAGAGTTTACCTCTCTACAAATGTTATCGAGAAAAGCACGTCCATTAATTCGGTGTGCGTTCATTGAATAGAAAGCTCATTGCGCCTCGTCACATTATCGGAATCTTCAACGCTCCAATGCTCGAATACGGTATTTCACGTCTTTTCTCCTGTTTCACCTTTCGGGTTATTGTTCCTACTTAATTTAACAAAGTCGAATAGACGGGTATCGAATCGGTGACGTCGAGCAGCGGGATGGCTGAAGCACTCGTTGATTTCCTCGTTTTCATATTCGATATGATCTGCCGCCGTATTCATTGAAAACGAGTCAACCGCACGCAAGATCAGGAGCCGGGCACTACGAGAGTGGATCATGGAGGTTTCGACTTGTTCGCGATGACGCCGCTGGTGGTAATAGTAGTGGTGATGGGTAGGTCGTTTCGGTGGTTGGATGTGTATGGTTAGTTGGTAGGTAGGTAGGTTGGTTGTTGGTTAGTTGGTTGGTTGGTTAGCTGACTGGATGGTTGCCCACTCCAACTAATGAAAGGAGATTCGTAGCAGGGTCTGGAGGTTGCCCGTTTGCCCGAGGTTTAAAGTCGATGTGTCCTCTTCATCGTAAGTCGAAAATACGGAACAGGATGCAGAGAACAGAGTCAAGGGAAAAGTCATGGAATCATCCACATATCTCTTCGTATTAGAATGTAAAAGGAGATTCGACTTTCCCGATATTTATGATTTTCGTTCGCATAACATCTGCTTTATTTGCATTTATGTAATTTATGTCGACTAAATGCATGCAAGAAAATGTTATAATTATTATATGTGCAACATCGCTGCATTACAATTAATAATTTAAGATAGATAAAAAAGTGCTTATATTTAAAAAAATATGCTTAATTATTTATATTTAAGCAAAATCGTTTGATTGAATTTCATCAGAAAATTCAATTATGATAAACATTATCAGATCTTTGCGTATAAAAGTTTCCAAGATAATTTCTTCGCAATACATATTGTTGACGTACTACGAATGCTCATGATGTAAAAATTTAAAACTCAAAAACATACTTCAGCAGTATGCAAATTGATATCTTCACAAAATTTGCATTAGGGTGAATACTGAATCACGAGAACCGCGGGGTTCGAATATTTGTTAATGTATTAGATGAATAGTATAGGATGAGAATGGTACAGCTGTCTGTGCACCAGAGCAAAAACTTGTGAAAAATTATATTTATCAGTAAGATTGTATTGTCCATATAAAAAAATAAAAATGCATTTTATGTTATTTAATTGAGATTTATCCTTCAACTATACAAACCGATACTTTTAATATTCGTTTTAATATCTCTCTCGAAAGAAGAGTAATAGCGGCACGTAAAATTGACGATAAAAAAAAAACAATCAGCTGAAAACGATCGACGTGGCGTTCTCTCTGGCGCAATAAACGGATTTGATACCTTGAGCAAATTCGACAGCACCTACTCGAAAAAATCGCTATTATATTTCTGTTTTAGCTTAAATCTAATATCCCGGTGTATATTATGTGCAAATTTTTCTTTCCGTTATATCCACATATATTTAATGTTGTTATAAATTTAAACTACTTAACAATAACATTCAGCAATAACAATTATTGCTTATAACACTAGTTTTAATGCTTTTCGTAAATAATCAATTTAATATAATATGAAAAGAGCGATTTCTAATCGTGATAAGCGCAAGCCATGTTTCTTCACAATAAGACCAGATGTTCAACGACAAACGATCCAGAAGAGTCTGGATATGCTTCTTCTTTTACTTTCGCGTTCGTATATTCGGATATAAATATAAACAGCGTTTTGTGTGTCGTGTTCATGAGTACGCGACTTGATAAACAAAGGGATGAGTAACACACAGTGTTGCCGGGAAAACGGAAGCTACATACTTGGAGCTTGAAAGTTTTGAGAGGAAGCGGGGAGATGGGTGAGAAGAGGAGCATTCGCGAAAAGTTAGTATCGTTGATTTGGAGACGACGAGAGTTCGCATCTGCCGCGGCGGCAGCGGCGGCGGTTGAGATGGATGGGACGGAATGCAGATCGTCGAGAGGGATGTGGATGGACGAACGGTTGGACAGATAGTCGGGCGCATCGTTGAAGGGTTGCAGGGTTGCACAGAGTGAAAAGGGATGCCGGCGGATCCCGATGGCGTTGCACCGACGAGAGCTGCAATCCCATAGGCGACTATGCGCACCAGACGGCTATCGGGATGCAACGAGAGTGGTGGCAGGAGGCGGAGCGACGTCGATAGGAGGGTTGCTACCGGTCGCTCTCGCGATGCTCTTGACGGAGGGTTGGATCGGCGCGAGGTTCCATGCGCGTAGAAGCGCAGCACCGCGCACGGGCCACATGCGGCGCGGTGACGACACGCGCGCGATTTTTATGCTTTTGCGTTCGGCATTTCCTCTCGTGATATTTTCCGGCCCGCGAAATTGACATCGTGAATCCTGGCTTTTAAGATTCCGCGTGATTCGGAGAAGATCGCTAATTGTCAGGATTTTTAATAGGAAATTGTTTCGCAAAGAACTTTTAATCTTTCTGCCGCTACAGCGGAGTGAATCTGATGCGATGAAAATACTTAAAAAATTTGTAAGAGAAATATTCAATTCATTCCCAACTCGTTATTTCATTATCGTCTCCGTAACTTTATTTGATTCTTTTAACAATTATTTTATATTGTATAATAGCTAAATATTCATCATAACAGATCATAATTTCATTACCGTGATTTTTTCATGACTGAATTGTATACGCAGCATTATCTCATTAATTGTTACATAATAACGCGAAGAAATATTTTATAGTTGTACGTTTTATTAATGTTCATTACAACATCATTAAATAATCATGCCTTCGAATGGATGAGTACGTAGTATTGGAGTGGCTTTTGAGTGCATTAATGAGAGAAGAGGGTGTGCGTAATTTACTGACGAAGAGAACAGGTAAAGAGGGAGAACAAAGGGGAGACCTGTAATAGGCAACAGGCATACTACATACCCGATATACGTTGGGGTGTCTCAGCGCAATTTAATTTGTCGTTTAAGTGTACGTATTACATTGTTCTGCCCGTTGCAACGCGATAGTTAATATTACAATGTTTCGATACATTTTGTTAACACATTGAAGCTTAACGACCAATTTTCTCATAACGGAGATATTGTTACTGCAAATTATTGTAGATAAATAATGGCATATTATTTATTTGTACAAACGTACAATAAATTAATCATATCCAAAGTAAAAGAGAAGCCTAATATGCGAATCTGGAATAGCTAGAAATACATTTAAATAATGATATTTGATTAACTTTTTCTCTGACACATGAGATTAATTATCATTCATTCATTCATTCATTCATATATACGACACATAATAATGCACGAGTTATATAATAATAGCTATTGCATTTCAGACATGTTGTCTTTGCAGACGGCACGCATTCGATAAGCACGTGCGGAATTGTTGGTCTAGAAGAAATCCGATTCGTCGCAATTATGTTTTGCTCACTGCAGGAATCAAACGTGGACAATCAGACAGAAAATGTGTCATTTAAAATATTGCCATTTCACACGCGTGTCAAATAGTACCTTGGATAAATCGCAATATCGTGTAAAAAAACTCTGGACGTTCTTCGTACTATTCTGAAAAGATTTAAGAAGAAATATCGGAAGAAATTTAAAAAAGATAGCTGCATAAAAAGTCACTTTCAGTTTGCTTATGCAAGGGTTGTGCAAAAAATTTTAGCGTGCAGCAATCGTGTTTCGGTTAGCGAGCGTATCGGGACGTCTCGTAGTCGGCGTTGACATGGGCGTCGCGACGTCGCGTTTCTCCTTGGCAGTTTCATAACGCGGAAGAGAACCGCGCGATTCGCTTCCGCCTGATGCGAATCGCGCACCGCACGCGTTCCCGCGCGGAGTCAGCCGCGACGAGAGAAAAAAGAGAGAGAGAGAGAGAGGGACGCGCATCATCCCCCGAGTGTGTACGCATGTAAATGACAGTGGAAGGAGGGTGTGCGAGTCGGCAGCGGGTGATGAGCAGGAGGAAGTGAGAGGTGACAGTGAGAAACAGAGAAAACGCGCGGAGAGCGAAGGAGGGTGGCAGCAGCGAGATAGACAGCGGGAGAGCGAGACGGAGACGTGTTGTAGGCAGTAGTCGCGTTACTTCCGGTCGAGCGGGCGCTGCGCCTGGCAGCTGCGGAGTTTGCAGGAGGCTGGGGGGTTGTTGTTGCACATCCACGCGCCCCTTTTGCGTGCCCATCCGTCCACCGCCTCCCCCGGTTTCCCTTCCACTCCCTCGCCCATCCGAGTCTCAGCCACGGTTCCCGGTTCCCCCCGCGCCGCCCGTCCGTTCTTTTTTATCGTGCCGTATCGTCACATCGGTTCATTCTCTAATTCGATTAGTTTAAATGGCATTAAAACAATCCTGTTGCGAGTCCGCCTGACGCGCTCTCTCGAGCGCGAGCCAGCGTACTCGCAGCTGTTCACTTTCCTGACCGGAGTGTCCTGTCCCTCGCGAGACGAATCTCGGCTCAGCGTTCCAATTTTTGTAATCTTGATTCCGTTTCGCTTCTCAATATGACTCATTTTCTGGCGAAACTCCAGTAACTTGTATAAATTATTGTTATGATAATGTCTTTCTTGTATATGCAGTCCTTGCCAATTCAACGTTTTTTCTTACACGCTATTAAATCCGAAACATTCCTGTTTTGATTTTTACTTGAATTGAAGTTGAATCGAAGCTAATTTATGTCCATGCCTCGGAAATGAAAAGGAACATCAAAAATAAATATGTAGACAATGTACTGAAAGAATCCCAGATCCAGTCCAATCGTCCATCCTCGAGCTGCCGAAAAAATACCAAGATGAAAAAAAATAGAAGCGCGGCGGATAAAGTGCAGAACGGCGGCGGACCGACATATATTCTCCGTCGCGTCAAAGGCAATACGCAGCGTATCGCCGAATCACCGGGTCAAAGGCCATTAGGTCCGTGAGTTATGAGACAAGTTCTAATACTCCAATAATCCGGCTGTCGATCGCTTAGCTCGCCATATATACGAAACGCGCGTGTGCGTGCGCGGGCACGCGCGCGGAGAGCGCGACCCAAACTTTATTCGAGCCGATCAGCCGCACGCCTCCCTTCCATCTCGCCCTTTCCACCCCGAATCTTTTTCCCTTCCTGCCGGCCTTCGGTTTTACCCCGCGCGTCCCTTCGGACCACCGGGCCGCGCTGCTCGGGGGTGGTTTCGTCGCCGCGAAAAACCTTCTCCCTCGGATCCGCCAAGTCAGTGTGAAATTCGGCAGCCCTTATTAAAGCTCGCAACCACCCTTCTTCTGACGCCGACACCGTCGTCCTTCCCAATGAACACGAACAACACCCGGATCATCGGCCTTCTTGCGATATTATCCCACTGACTGGGCATTACGTCAGATACACGTATAAATGTATAAAATGCAAAATATAATAAAGAATTTCCTAAAAAGAAACCGAAAAAGTCCAAAAAGTAAAATTTTCAGCAAACAAATTTCTCATCTTTATTGTATAAATATGATAATTTTTCTCCAAACATATAATATAATAGAAACAAAGTTATAGACTTTGATTATAATATTTTGAGCCATTCAAAAGAAAAAATAAATAAATAAAAAATATGTAGACTTGTTTGATTGAGTCTTGCAGAAACTTTTATATTTACTACCTATTTGTCCTATAATATTTTACATTTATTTTTTTAGAACATTAATAATAATAAAGGTGAAAGTAATAATATTTAAAACATTAAGTAACAATTTTTTCATTTTTTATTTAAAAACTTTTTTAAATTCTTTTTATAATAAAAATATCCTTTTATATTTCTCTTTGTATAAATATGACAATTTTATTGGTATGCAAACAAAGATTTAGACTTCAGGATTAATATTTTATGGAATCTATGAAAAAAAATAAATAAAAAACTTCTAGACTTATTTATTTCTTATGGAAAAATTTTATATCTTTTATCTATTTATATTTCTTATTTTCTATTTGATTTTTGCTGGAACAAATTATTCACGATGTGAAATTATTAACAGAAAATGATTTGGCGCCATAATCCAGATTAAAAAATGGAATTGTTTTGTTTTTATAGGAAACTTCAATTTTTCTTATTTTATACTAAACAGAATTAAATGTCTTAAATAAAAACTTTTGGAATATTTATTACTTATACTAAGCATCTTATTACGCATATTAAGTATCAGAACATTAAATAAAAATGTTTGTACTTTCAATTTCAGATATACTTTCTAAATTATTTTGCATATTATATTCGCGAAAAATATATTTACATTGCCAGGATTGCTTCAAACACGATCTTCGTCGTCGTTGCGTAGTCACACTATTATCAACTCGCTGACTCATCCCGTTCCGCCATACATTCGCGGCATTCGCAAACCTCGACGACGATGACCGAGTCGGGGTCGCGCGCGAGAGCTGTGTAACTAAATTTAAAATTTTTACTTACTTCCAGGCTACTGCACACCCCTCGGCCCCCGTCATTACTTGCTGCAATCAGCGAACCCCCGCTCTATCCGCCCCCGAAACGCTCCGCTTTTCCCTCTTGTGATCTCCCGCCGCTGTCTTCCGCCGCCTTGCGCGACCGCTCGTAACCGGATTAACTGCAGTTATTTGATAAACGGCCGATACACTGGCCCCGGGGAAACAATAGCACATTCGAACACTTTGCACGAATTTTTTGGGCAAGGCACGTGGGAAGGCGCGGGTCTCGCTGATTTCGCGAATCAGCGCGTGCTGACAGCTGAGACTTAAGTAAACTTTCTGTTGTTGGAAATGCGCGCGTGTCTCGAAAGCTAAGATCATATTATCGAAAATTGAACACTTTTACGTTTTGCGATACAATGGTAACTGCAAGACGCCCGGTAACAAACAGACATATTTGGAGAGTATTTTTATTATTCACAGCCAAAGTATAAAAACCGCAAAGACAGCAAGTGATTTTTTAATCACAGAATGTATCCGAATGAGCACATTAGGAATAGAGCCCATAAAAAAATAAAACTATCAAAGTATCGTGAAAAATACGAATATTGTTCATAATACTTGCGAGATAATAAGAATAAGAAGAGAAACGTCGTGTACACAGAAAAAAAATTAGTATCAAATCAAGAATTCATTATTTTATATATAAACAAGAATATAAAATTTTCTTGGAAGAATTTATAATCTTAAACAGACATAATTTGCTTACATGAAGAAAAATTTCTCTTCATATAAATAAATTATGTTCTGTTCAAGATTATAATTTCTTCTAAGAAGATTTAATATTCTTACTTATATATGAAACAATGAATCTTGATTTAATACCAATTTTTTTTCTGTTTTACATTTTGTGTCACTGTTGCGTCACGTTTTACATTTTGTGTCACTGTTGCGATTAAGACGATCACGAAGGCCGGTCGTAAAGATTTTTCCAGCGAGTCGGGAAATCGTACAGGCGCTTTGTCATGCTCGATCGACGACCGTCAGAGCGATTTCCTTCCGACGGACGCTGCGGAGTATGCAGATCGACTTTTTCCGCGCAGCGGGTACATCGACAGCGAGGAGGATTCGCCATAGAGAAGAAGGGAGTTATTTCGCGAACATTCTCGATTACCATACGCGTAACCGGAGATTTTTGCATTTATGCCCGGTCGTATAACGAGCTCACAAAATGCACTTTTCACGGTGGCGCGGTCATTCTTCATTTTTGAAATACGAATATTACTTTCACAAGCGCCGCATTCGATAATACGCCAACAATTCATACGGCAATTTGCGCTTCTCATTTTGCACGCATTTTAATCTAAAGAGCATTTCGTAGAATTGTTTTATTGTGGCCAACGATCCCGATTTACGTACGGTATCCTTCCATCCACCAGATCAGCCAGCGGTCATTCCGGCGTTTTTTCTCCCGCAACACAATTTATAGCGGGTGATATTATTACGTTCCATTTATACGAAAATTATCAATTTTTCCATGCTTTACGGCTTATTAACTAACAATTAGGCAAAAATATTTATCTGAATATGGAGATTGAAACGAAATGCGTTGGAAAAAGTGGTCAGTATCGGGGGGGTTTGCACATAATTTATTAATTCACATCGCATAGCCTGCGGATATTCAAAAGAACAAAACGTTTTTCATTAATATTTTTTCGCATCAACCTCTCACATGAACAATTGATAGTTCTATATATAATTTACGTGAGTAAAACATACGATTTCACTTAACTATAATAAACTAGATTTTCTGCATTAAGTATCTTGACACAATTTTCGCTAAAGTAAGAAAAGAAAATGCTCTACGTCATTATTCTGCTTAACGATTAGATTCTGTCATGCATATCCGAAACCGCGTAACGGCTTGGCGCGTCTTACCTCATAAAAGTTCATCGTAGTAATTTAAGAAACGTTTTTACGGAATGCACGTTTCAAACACGACTCTCGCTCGAAAAGTTCGTCGGAGGAAGAAACCAGAAAAGGAAAGTAAGTCGAGGCACTCTCAGGACTGAGGCAGGAGGGCCGAATGATCGCCAGATCGCCCTTTTGGCGTAGAAAAGTTCGTCTCTTTGTTCTGGCCGGGCAGACAAGTTCTTGCGACCGTAATTTCTCTATTGGCTGGCCCGACGAAATGAAATATCGAACGAGCATGTTTCCCGACGAAACGGAGATTACGAATTGATCTGCTACGACGATACTAAGGGATGCCGTTCAGATTATTATAATAATTATGACTGGTTGAAAGATCTTCTATATTTTAAACGAAAGTGAAGATATGAAAAACACCTCTCGTATTTTTTTGTTTCAAAAGATTTTTTAATAAATTCAGAAGATTAAATATCTACGAAATGTATCTATATTTAGGGAGAATTTATTATTTCACGCCAATAAAATCGCAAATTAGAATATTAAAAATCTTCATATTAATTTGGAAAAAGTTAAGGTCACATCTCGGTAATATTAAGACAAAGGATACTTAAATAATTGCTGTCGGCATTATGCAAATACCGATGCAGTAGCAATTTCAGCATCATAAAAAGATGTAGTACCTAAGGTTTTATATATATATATATATATATATATATATGAAGTTTTCATTTTGTTAATTTATGAAATGCGGTCGAGAGGTGGTCGACGGCGTCGCGAGAAGACATTTCTCGGGAATCTTATTTGTTATCCTCGCGAATCCGGCGGCATCGCGAGGAACAATCACTGACTAATTCTCTAGCCTTAATTACCGACATAAGAACAATAAGATTTAGCGCACTTTTGTCCCGAAGATGAAAAATGAAGTATTGTTGCTCGAGTCAGCGACGAATACTTGACGCATTTACAGGAAAACGGGTCGAGTGGATGCGTTCTCGCGAGCCGGCATCTGTATTTTAAATCTGTATTGTTTTACGAACATGAAAAGTCGTAAGCATCAAGATCGCGAAGAATGTACGTTTTATAATTGCGTGAAGTGCGCGAGAGAAAAATCACGCTTCAATTAAGAGCTTTGTCTTGTAGTGCGTACACATTGCGTTTAAATATACTTCTATTGCGTCCAATGTTCGTCCAAATGTACCTATGTTTCGTCCTTGGTGTTTTAATTATAAATTTACGATGTACATTATTTCGGCTCGATATAATTAAAAAGAGAATGCGTAGAGTCGGGGAGACTTATAGCTGTTTTCAACGGGGAACAGAGATGGCCAGGGGAGATTTCTCGGCGGCACGATCGAAACTTCCGGCTCGACTCATCAGCACGCGTCACCCCATATTACGGATAACTACTCTTTCCGCTCGTTGCGAATCCCCATTGTCAAGGGAGCCCTTCGCGTAAGCGATACAGTTTGGGAGCCCCCGCCATGCAGACCCCCTCGTATCTCGTAGAAAAGACGCTCTCCGATTCGTCCTCTCTCCATCTTTCTTTAACGTTTTTTTCTATCTCGTTCCTTTTATACATCTCTCACTATTTTCTATCATTTTAGGCGTTCTTTTAATAACTCGTAAATTATGTTGCTTATTTATTGGTAAAAATGCCTTGTTCTCATTGATGCAACTATATGTAAAAAAATTTGTAATCTCTTAAATTTTTTAAATTAAAATTAGTGATGTTAAAATAATCATTTCATTGCTATGTGTACAATTGCATTTTAAAGCATGCAAAAGTGGCCGTAATTTCAACATTATCGACTAATGTATTCTAGAGATGCGGAACCACAAAAGTAAAAGAAAAAACCGCATGGAAAGAGTAACGGAACAGAAAGACGAGAGACGTGGACAGGAGGGGGTAAATTTCCCCGCGATCTCGGTTCCGGATTAAACTTTAATTGATTCGAGTTCGTGGTCTCTCTCTCTGTAGCCAGCGAGGCGCACAGAAGAGGAGGGAACCGCTGTCTGTCCCTTAGCGGAGATTCTGGCGTAAGGTACGGCGGTCCTTCTCTTCTTCTATTCAATGTCCTGCAGCAGGATGCGCCCATTATTCCCTTCCGCGGTAGGCCGGTTGAAACGTATCAACGTGAACGAGAAGAATACAATAATTCCGAAGAAGGGTAGAAACCGTAGAGAGGCAAGACCGTGACAGCAATTGTCGTTCGTCTTCGGTGACTAAGGAGCTAGTTATTTTTACTCTGATGTAAATTCGGTCGAAAAAAATATTTTATCTGCTCTGTGTCATTTATTAGTGATACGAGTAATAATCAAAGTTTTGATTTTGAACTCAGTCGTAATTTTTTCAAGAAAATTCGACTGTTTTTCAACAATGTTGTCATTTTTCAGTCATGTGCGTTTTTAGGAACAATTACACTAAAATATTTTATATATTTTTTTGTTTGAATATTAAAGTTAATTGTGTAATAATATAATTTTAATAATGAAAGAAAAAACGGCAAATACGAATCAAGCGCGGTTGACAGTGCGCAGAAAATAATAACTACAAGTTATATTTTAAGTATTATTGTTATTTTAATTACACTTAAATGTTCCTTAATGTATACGTTTCTGTTTTTTTTTTTTTTCAAAAAGGAATCTAAAGATATATATTAGTGAAATGCTACTGTCGGTGAATTTTTTCCTAAATGCTAATTCAAGTTTAATACACTTTTTGTTATTAAAATTTTGATTTATTTTGAAAATTAAAATAACATTTAATAAGATTTTGTTTACATTAAAATAGTGTTAGTTTAGTTATTCTAACATTTTTAACTTATAAAATAAAAGTGTAAAAAGTCCTTTTGTGGATGAATTTTCATTCAGGAAATTCAGGATAGTGTTAACACAAGAAAAATATGAGTAGCATTTCACGGTTACATAAATTTTCTCTTTGCTTTATTTCTGTTCTTTACTTCAATAATTGCAATTCTGCCTTTTCTCGTACCTTTACACGGTATCCGACGTATCTAATATTATCTCGAAGATTACGGCAGGTAGACGTTCTATTTTTACTTCCATCTCCTTGTACAGCGTCTTGCACTCTTACTACAGACTTTGCCAGACTCCTATGAGATTTCCCACTCAAAAACCATATAGTAAAACTCTCGAGCGACGGTATAATGAAGAGGTCAAGAGACTCAAGAAAACTACGGGAGAACGACGGGATGAAATAGTACCACGAAGAAGTAGAAAGAAGAACAGAGACGGTAAGAATGAGAACGAAGGTCTGTTCCCTGCGCTCTCTTTTATTTAGGTATAATTGGAAGGACCGCGCAGAAAACAAAGAGTAGGGCCATAGTTCATGGCGGCCTTGCCTTCGGGGATCGGGGGTTGGTTGAAACTGCAGTCACGGCACAACATCAGAGACGGTCGCGGGAATCGCATTATGCGCAGCCCGCGAAATAAGTGAGAAAGAGCGGTAGACCCGGTTAACTTGATTCCTCCCTTGCTACCTCGTCGACCTTCCGCCTTTTCGAAGCAGTCTCCATTTCTCTGTCACCCTCTACTTCTCTTTCTCTCTCTCTTTCACTCCCTCATCGCGTTTTCCTACGTTTTCTCGTCGTCCTTGTTCCGCTTGTTTCATGCGCAAAATCCCGAGAGAGAAGGGAAACGACGAAGGGTCGGCTAACTCGACGTGCGGCTAGGCAACGTCGACGTTGATTGGATTTTATAGCTAATAAGAAAATTATATTCGAGATTGGGTAGGTAATCGTGCGGGGCGCATCTCGTGGGTCGCGCTACTGAGCGCCCCTCTCTCTCTCTCTTTTTTTTTTGTGGTCTCTTTAACGATCGGTTCGAAGAGGTAGTTTTGCCTTTGGCGGAAAAACGGTAAAAAAAGAGAGATCAAATACATTAGAAAATCTGGCTAATGTGCCATAAATAACGATACATTAATTTAAGAAGTCCCAAGTTTGAAAAGAAGATGCTTCGTAACATATGTTAATAAATTCTTACAATGGTAAATCGTTGCTTGATATATTATTTCTTAAATTATTCATCGAATAAATTACAATTTAAAAAAAAAACAATTTATCTTCATAAAATAAAATTAAAAAAATTATGTGTGTTCCGTGTCCTATTCTTTAGTGACAAATTAACAATATTTTCATTTGTGATATCATATAAGTAGGTTCTGTAATCTTTAACGCGACTTTGTATTCAGTGCAAACAAACAAACAAACTTGTCGCGATATCTCGGGAAAGGCTTTGCCAAAGGAGTCATCATACGAATGCAAGGGATGCAGCCATTTCGATCGCAAAGGGAGGATTATGCAGGACCATAAAGCCACGCGACCGGAGACGCCCGGCAGGCGCGTCGCGATGCCGGAGACGTTAGCTCTTCCGGCTTCCTAGGAATAACTAAGTTCTCGGCGTGCACTCTCTCCTGGTGGACGCCCTGTATACTAAAGCGGCGGCGGCGTGCCCGGGTCACAGGCCATTAAGCCTCAGGTTCACCGCAATAAGGACCGCGTTCCGCTCCGTGCAACGGGGTAACCGCTATTACCGAGCCAATGAGCCGCGTTCACCGATTCCGCCAGATTTTTCCCATTCCCGGAACTAGGAATTCGATGCGCTCTTCGTCGGCACCTAACTAGCTATGATCATCCCCTTAATCATCCCAAAAATATCATTGACTAGTAATTATACTACTTCTCGTATCCGTTAAAAGTATTTTTTAAATTGTCCTATTATTAAAATACTTATAATTAATTTTTACAAGAATATCTTTAAAAAGTGTCTGCCACTTTATCTGTAAACTAAATTATGCAAAACGTATACGCATTAGAAAGGAGAAAAAAATCTAAAATGAAAATTACATTTTTAAATGAAAAATATAAAAAAAAAAATATATATATATATATATATATATTAATAT
>QKQZ01049726.1:0-17509 GCA_003595255.1 Solenopsis fugax
GAATTTTATTTATAAAAGTTAGCGTGGGGTCTTTTGGACCCCTGGTGACCGTAACGGGTTAAGAAAAAAAAAAATTTTAACTAGGGGAGACCGGAGCTATTCGGAAGACTTTTTCTTCTTTTGCGTCTCTTGAGTCCTGTATTCATTAAAAAAAAGTTGACGGTTTGAAAGGTTGAACCTTCCCCTTCACAATTCCGTTATAGATAGAACACGGAAATGTACTTGCTTTGAACTACATATAAAAATGTCGACCAGTGCCAAGCCCCCGAGCCCGGGGCTATTCGAAACACTTGGCACTGGTCGACATTTTAATTCGAAATCAGTCTGGGAATATTCTGAAATTTGTGTTTTAAGATGAAAAATTGTAAAAAAGCTGTTGTTAAGACTTTGTTTTATTCAAAAAAGGATATATAGTATTGTTAAGAAAAGTTGCATACAATAAAAAAAAACACAAATACAGAATTTTATTGCTTCAGCGTTTTCGGAACAAGTCAGGGATTATTCGTATTTTGTGTAATTACACTTGTTGAGTATTAAATTGTGTATTTTGGTATATAGAACGCGAATATAAAAGAAAAAATCGTCCGAACGACGATTCAATGTTTAATGTTTCGAATAGCCCTGGCGTTAACTCTGCATATTATTGCGTATGGTCTACAAAAATAGACCTCACACAGCAAAAAGTAAACACGAAATGTTTCAAATACATTCAACTGGACACGATATAACATTCAAAGTTTTCAAAACAAATCTTATTTATCTTACTGAAATTTCAAAGAAATACTGACTGTCAGAAATTACTTCAACTGTCGCAAAACACATTTTTTCAATGCCACGACTTCAATATGACGCCGTCGCCAACAAAACTTTATTAGCAGCGTCGCGTCGTTACATTAGGACGCTTTTACAGTATTTAAAGTAAATTTTTAACATGTGTTCATACAAAGATATTTCCATTTTTTTAAATAGCCCCGATCTTCTCTATATATATTTCATCTTTTTGGCAATATTATCCATTGAACTAATCTGTCATACATATTCATTAAAATTCAACGAACATTTATGGGTCGAAGTTTCAGTTCCTATACAATTACAGAGACTACGTAACATTGATGGTGTGATCCTGATTGGATGACCATTTCGGAAAAACTCAGATAGCAAAGTGTCTATTTAACGACACAATATGCTATTTTCTTCGTGCTATTAACGGAAATATCGTACTCTGACGTTTTCTAGGTATAAAAATAACAGTAATCTCACGTCGATATATGACGTTACCTGTAATAAATTCACGTCATTTTTACGATGTCACTTTTGGACGTCATTGTAAACGTCAAATTCGTTATAGAATAACTAATTCACATCAAACAGACGATACTTTGCTATCTGGCAGGTATTTCTAAATTCTCTATTATAATTAAATAATATTTATAATGCATTTTAAAAATAAAGTGCGGATAAATATTGACTTACCTTTGTATATATGTATGTAATAAGTATATATGTATGTATTTATTATGAAATAATACTTTAAAATATCACAAAATATGTAAAATGTATAAAATACATGAAACATGTTAAATGGTAAAACAAAATGATAAAAATTTCTAGTAGTAATTATTTAAATAATGTCCGATTTTATATTAACTTTTATACATTTATAATATAGATTTTTTATTTGTTCTAAATAGAATGAATTATCTTACGAGAGATGAAACAGTTTCTGTTTTCTTAATATTTTATATTAGAAACTATAATACACGCATATATAGAAATGTAATTAATATTATTAAATACTACCTAAATATAAATTAAAATTGTTACTTTTAATTAGCCTTAACATACATTATCTTTAATGTCCCTGCGATAAAGACCTTTAAACTTCAGGAATTCCTCCTTGAAAGAATATTCTTTTAACATTATAAAAACTTTATATCTGCAGTCGAGTTTTTTTTTGTAAAAATGGCAACGTTAGAGATATAAATATTGTTTGTCATTTTCTACCTAGATTGGTCGATCAGAGCTTGAAATGGAAATTGAACGATTCTTATATGGAGTAAGCTTCTATATGTATATCAAATCTATCAAATTTTTGTATAGTCAATTAATTCACGAATCGATTGTCTGAGTTCTGCTCTTGACATTTATACATACATACATACATATACCTTGTTTTTTTTTTATGTCGTCGTAAATTATATATTGTAAATTAACTTTTTCGTATATAGATATACATATAACAGAATCTTTGTTAAATAAAATTATTTTGTGACTAACAATAAGTCTGACACAGCCATGAGTCAATATAAGTGATTCCACAATTCGGAGTAAATAAATGTATATTTTTTAAATTCAAAATTTTGTATATGTACATAATATTAAAATAAGTATTTATTAAATTAAATTTTTCAATGCTAAGATTATAATGTTTTTTCAGATATAAAATTTTAAAATTTATATAAATTCGATTCGAATTTCGAGGTTCACAAAATGAACGGCAAAAAAACAGTGACCATGTTTTTACGGTCACTGTTTATTCATGCATGAAGTACGCTTTAAAATGAGACATCACACCGAGTTATACATATCTTACATTGTTTAAAAGTTAGAACGTTTTAAAAATATCGTGACTTCTAAATTCGTATAAATTTAGAAATTCCATATCTCAAAAAGCATTATGATTATAGCATTGAAACTTGACATAGATATGCACATATCTTAATATTACAAATAAGAACAAAAATACTTTGAAAGAACGAAAGACATACATTTATTTGCTATTCGATGTGATGTGGAATCGTCTATATATTCGTATAAAACATTGCGTCAACGCATAAATAAATATTAATCTTTTTATCGTTGTCGTCATTGAGTATTATGACTTTAGAAACAGAAAATTATGCGAATTTGCATTATATTTACATATAATGTTAATATAAATTTGTAAATTAATATCAAACTTTTTTGCACGCTAAATGTTTTTAGTGTTGAGATGCATAAAATATCAATTCTATTTTTCAATTTTCAACAAATCTGAATTCTTAATTGCTCTGTGTTAATAAATGAACATTTATTAACACTCTCTTCTTGTAATTGTATTATAAATGAGAATGTATCTTATGACAATTGACTAAGATTTATAAGCATTTAATAGTCTATGAGATTTTTCAACTTTGCAAACAACTAAATTATATTATCTATTAGCTTTCTTAAAACAGGTGACGTGTAGATTGAGCTATTTTTTTTATTATCAAGTTACTGATAAGTCCGCATAAACACGTTTGAATATATAAATGTCGTTTCAGAATACTTAGTTGGTTAAAGAAAATGAATAGCTGACATTATATATACTAGATTCTTTTTTTTAATAAAAAAAAGGAAAAAACTCATACAGCACAGAAGCTTACAAAAATATTGTTGCAATATTGCTGCAACATTGCAATAATATTGCTGTAAGCTTTGTGCTGTATGAGTAACACCTGTGATATGATAATTTTTTGTGCGAAACGCTAAAATATTTTAAAAGGAGATATCTTTTTAATAAATCAGTTAGTTAGCAATGGAAAGAAGGAATTTTTTTGCTATTTATTTATTACTAGCCATTAGCGCATTAATATATTAAATCGCTAATAAAATGAGATAGTATTAGATCTAACAAGACAACTTCGTAAGTCGACCGGATTAGGTTTGCATTGCATGTTTCAAACTTAACAAAGGATGAAGAAACACGGCTATTGTTTCTTCTTCCCTATTGTGTCATCAATTTCATGTAATTCCAAGTTTCTAGAAAGTTTGGACCTTGCTCAGAGTGATAAATTAGCCTCTCCTTCCTTCCGTCCCTCTGTCTTTCTCTGTCTTTTCCTTCTTTGCTTTTTCTTGTTTGTGTTCCCCAAAGACAGCTTTATTAAAAAATTAATTAGGCGAACTTTTTTTGCGTCAAAAAGGAATACGTATATCTTATATCTTTAAACATTAAAATTAGATCAAGAATATACGAGAAGTATGATATAATAGCAACTTGAAGTCAAACGTAAAATTGTGTCGCGAGCGCTTCAAGTTTGAGTGTCGGTTGCTCAAAGAGTTGGAGTATGCGAGAGACGTGGAAGAAAGGACGACGTAGTTCTCACAAACAGTAGCTTGAAGAGATACGACGCCTACTCAAAGGCGGCATCTCCGCTCCAAGGTCTCTGAATAGTAACGGAGAATATACACGCGCAACCGATGTCCTTGATCGATGATCGGTACAAGCCGACTCCCTGCTGTCTCAATTTACGAGATCATTCCGTATCGACCGGCGAAGCATTTTCGTTTCGTTCGGTCAATTGGGTCGCGAATGAATTGGGGGCAGTGGGGGCTTTCTAGCTTCCTTAGGGAGAGGAGTAGGGCGCCGACGAGACCTAAATCCACCACTGCCACGCGTTCTCCCTTCCATCCTATTCTCCTGAACGGCGGCGGCCGCATGAACCAGTGCCAAACGCACGCACGCTGCGGTCTTTTCTCCCTTCCCATCCGCCGCGCGTTTTACTCCATTATCCGTCAGTAAGTCGCGGGCCGCCGACACGAGTGTGCTTGAGGTGTATCTTCTGTGCTAACCACGTGAAACGCGACTCTCGGTGTTTTGCGCTCCGAAAAAGAAAAGCAAAATAAAGAANNAAAAAAAAAAAAAAAAACCCAAGAAGAGCAGGCACCGCGCACATATATCGACCGCATTAAGAATCGGAGCACGCGTTTTCCGCACCAAGTAAGGGTAGAGATCGATCAGTATCCCGAGGTTGTGGAGAGACGTGCGTAGGTCCCGATTAAAAATAGGGTTCTGTCTCTCTCTCTCTTTTCTCTGCGTCTCTCTCTCTCTCTCTCTCTCTCTCTTGCTTTCGCGAAACGCGGGCGTGTCGTTGGACGAAGATAAAAGTAGAATGCGGTTCACCCCCCGCGCGTGCACACAGCAGGCAAGGTGTTGCGCGATCTCGACCCGAGTTCGCATACCCCGGTGCCGTTCACGCACGAGAGTGATCACCGTGTTTATTCGCGCATTCACGACGGGAGCGAGACTTATCGCATGCGACGGCGTTGGATCGTCATCGATGAATCTTCTTGTTCTTGAGAACGAGCGAGTGTCAACGGTGACCCTCGCCGCAAAAGGAGGTTAGGGTATCCGCGGACGCGCCGCGTTCCCCCGGGTTCGCGGGGTAATCGCTGCGCGTCGAGTGGCGGGTTGATCGGATGCAATTTCAACCTGAATCACAATTAACCGCGTGACGACGTAGCAGCGGGACACGTGGTGCGGTCGTAATAAATATTGCCTCACGCAAAAATATTATTACCTCGTAAATATAGAGAAGGACACACTTTCTTGTGACACAGATGACTTGTGGAATCAAGGATTCAAAATCGCGGGTTCCTAAAGCCTTGTGTCCACGATGTTAGAGATCGATCCGAGATCTCGAACAGAGAGACAATTGACCAATTGCATTTCAACAATTAGGCCAACTGATTAATGCGATTGGCCAATTCTCTGACCGATTTCTGGCATCGTGGACACAAGGCTTAAAAAAGGGAGCGGATAGAAAGTAAACTTCTGTGAGAATTTTTGAAAAATCTATTAGCTCTATTATTATATACTCGCCGGTTTAAACTTTTTGCGGTTTATTGACATAAAAGAATCAATTATTACTTATTTAGGTAATTTTTTAAATGACAAACCTATGGATGAAATCAGAATTACAAATTCCTAAAAAGGGCGGGAAGAAAAATCTATAAACTTTTGAAATTTCTCATTGACCTATTTCTTTTATGAATTCGTATTGGCTGCGATTTGAATTTTCTGCGGTTTATCCGTTAAAGAATCAATTATTGTTTGTTTAGCTAATTTTTTTTAAGACAAATCTATAAATGAAATTAAAATGTGGAATTCTTGAAAAGGGCGGGAAGGGAAATCCGGTGTAACTTTTGAAATTTCTTATTGACATATTGTCACTTTTATTATAAACTCATATTTACTGTGATTTTGAACTTTCTGCGCTTTATCCATAAAAGAAATACTTATTTAGTTAATTTTAAATGAAAGACTTATGGACGGTAAATTAAAATTGATCCTAAAGAACGCTGGAAGACCTGCGACTTTAGAAAAGTCTCTCATTCATCAAGTTCCTATTCAGCTTGCGATTTCGTATTGATTTTAATTATAAGTTTATAAACGAATCAATTATCTTCTAATCTTTGTATTTTTATCTATTTCTCTATTATTATTTTTTTATTCAATTTTAATTATACATAATTAGTTACTAGTTATTAATTATACATAATTAAATTTATCTTTCCTGTTTCATACAGAATACTGTACTGTTACTTTTAATTTTTCGAAAATTGTTGAGGTCGTTATTGCAATGATTTGAAGGAAGTCATCAGTATTCGCAATTTATCTTCCGGCTTTTTACTCGAAGATCAAAGATCCAGTAACAAGTTGCTTAAAGGAAGAGATATATGGTATGAAATTCAAGTCATAATGAATCATTACATCACTAAAATAACGAAAGTAATTTTAATAAATCATCATATCACTGTCACTTATTTGCACCGTAAATGCCAAAGCGGCACTTAATTTTTGACATTGAAAGACAAATTAAGTAATGACTTAAAAAGGTCTATAATTTTTAATTAAGTTGAAATATTCGTACATTAAAATTATCTAAAGAGCAATAAAAAATTATATGTCAAATTATCTTCCGACTGCTCTGCTTTGATTAAAAATAAAATTTGAAGAATTGTTGATCCTTAGCTTTATTGTTAAAAAAATATAACTTTTCGAATACAATATATTCAAAAGAACGAAAATTGACATGTTAAATCGTATCCTCTCTGTATAACGAAATATCGTTCTCTCTATTAATCTATTTTTAATTATTACAAATTAAACATTATTACATAATGTATTTGGCTCTGCTATAATCAAAGACAGATATTTAAAAAGTCAAGGGCAACTTTAATTTTATAGATTTCATATTTTCTTTAAGAAAAAGAGACATTGCATTAGCTTTGCAAATTTATTATACTTTTTGCATTAATAATTATTTTCTTGTTATTTCTATATTTTATATTTAATTCTTTTTTTTTTCTTAAGATATTTTCATAATGTTCCTTCGAGTTTTTTACTTTTTCAATTTATTCTTTAACTTTTTCTGACATTTGTACGTTGTTCTGTATTTCCACTCGAAAATTTGTTTGTCATTTACACTACCTACTCTAACTGGCTCTTTAACTGGCATGCAATCGACAGACAGCAACACCACGAGTTGACAGCTTCTGTCGACAACACGCGTAGCCGCCAAAGGTTTAACAGGAATAAGTATCGGACGACCAGTGTATTGGCAATCATCGTAGAGTAAATGCTATCCTCTGGGCGGATAATCGCGTTCCCGATTCGTTAATTAAAAACCCTCTGTCGCGCAAAGTGAGTTATGTCACGTAATAGCCTTGCAACGGGTCACCTAATATTTCTTTGAACGTTCCGTAGTCCATATTAAATCCGTGAAAGAGAAATGCCCTATATTAATTTTACGCTTCGGTAGCACGACTAAAAAAAAGCGAGCTTACCCACGAATAAGTAAGCTCCCGATGACCTAGTAAAAATATAAGGCAATATTAGAGACGGATTTGTCGAAGAATATTCATCCCATCGCGTGTACGCCGCATTATTTACAGGCGTTAATTTACACAACAAGATATTGTATATAATCTTGTTTTGAACGTGTTTCTCTATATTTTGAATAATTTCTTTTCGTCCCTTTAATTCGGAGTGAACGTTGTATCTATTTTAATAAAAATTTGTTATTTTTATTATTTTTATCTGCTTTATATTTTCATTCAAATTCTTATCCTCGTTTGATATTCAATATTATCTTTGATACGCAGTCTATCTTTATTCGATCACTCAGTGTCACGAGAAAGTTCCTTCTTTTATAATTGCAGACATTGTGATGATAATCCGTAAGAAAGTTTCGGTGAATTCAGGCTAATACCAGTCTGTCATAACGTACTTTAGATTACACAAAGTGCTTTTACATTGCATAATGCGATTAGCAGGGTCATTTAAGCGACCGATAGAACGTGAACGCTTCTCCGATCCTCGTTCAAGCTATTGTTCTACCTTTCAGTTTCTGCGTGATATAATATCTCATTCCCGCCTCTACGTTAACTAAGAGCGTAAATCACTTTTCCTCGCGAGAAGTAGTACATACAAGATAGAAATCAAGCGTGCAGGCACGAAGAAATAAATGAATAATGAGATAACGAGAGGCATCACACTTCTCGATTGTATATTGAAAAGACGGGTTTATGTAACGATATTTATGTACATTTCTATACATAAAACATATATATTTTCGGTATCTATCTTAATTGAGTGAAATCTTATTTTCAAACAATGTATTGTTGAAATATGTGCAATTACTTTGAAAATTAAATTGAAAAGAAGAAATTTCGGCGGTTTCAATTTATGTAAATTATGTGAAACTAAATGAAAGAGAGAGAGAGAGGGGGAGAGAGAGAGAGAGAGAGAGAGAGAGACAGATAGCGAAAGAAAGATATCGCGTATAATACAAACATTTGGTTGTTAGCGTTTATTTTAAATTAATTAATAAAATCAAAGTTACGTGTTTTTTTATCTTCCGCTATGCTATTTTCGGATTCCCATTTATTTTTTAAATATGATATTAAATACAATTCAAATGCGATTCACTGTCCATTTCATGGTTATTTCTTGGAAGCTTTCTTTGATGATTTACTTTTTTCTGTAATCATTAAAGAATGCGACTTCAGTGACTTCTTTAATTATTTTTAGACTTATTTTATATTCCACATATACAGCATGTAACATTTAAAACAAATGTAAATTTATTGCAAAGGGGAAAAAAATTGAAATTTGTTATGCACATAGTATCTTTTTTTCACCAAGTACTTAGTTACGTATAGATTATGTAACTCAGCTTTACATTCGCTTGCATAATGTACGCACGTGTTGGAAAATTATCATCTGAAACTTTCCATCTCCAAACTATCTTCCGTTTACATATTTGTCACTTTTTTAACAATAATTCCCAATCTCGGTGGTACTAATAGTTAAAATTCTACACGATTATCAATCGAATAAGTGAATAGATCGTCCATCGATCTTGATACAGATTTCGATAAGATTTCGAACTTTCATGTACAAGAATAAGTGTCCTTCAAAATGACACTGATGCAAGCAACAAAGGATTGTGTAAAAATAGAAAGAAAATAAAATAAAACTTTTTTTTATTAAAATATTCGATTTTTGTATTTATATTTCTTGGAAAATGGAACAAATAAAACACATAGCATACATATATGTATACAATAAATAAACATACACTGTTAGAAATTTTTTAATGATTTTTAATTAACATGCAAAGGAAGCTTGGTTCAAGCCCGTAAATGAAAAGCAATGAATGAAAAGTAATGCAGTATATGAATATTCATTTACTAATGAAATTTCATGACATTTTTAACAGTGTATATATGTATAGATAGATACATATATTTGTATTTGAACATTTGGACAACTGTGTTTTCACAATTTATATTATCAATTTATATTATCATTGCAATCAAAACTATTGATATAATAAAATTCAATAATTTTCTTTTTTTACAATCAATATAAATAGAATTTCAAAATTAATCGCCTCCTTATTTCTATTCTTGAATCACAATTCTTGGATCAGTGGAAACAAATCGCATGATGCTACTGTTCATCGCAATCTTAAATTTTTTACATAATCGGGTCCGGAATACCATGTCTGATAAATGACTCTACCTCTGTTTTCTATTACTGCAGCGATTTCACTTGGTACCTGTCGTATTTCTTCGAGAGAAGATTTGTTAATAATCCAGTGAAAGAAATAAAAAAGTAACGTACGCCATGAAATTGTTGCAATTAGGGCTGAAACTTCGGTCGCGGTAATGGAAAATGCGGTTTGAGAGAGTAACGATTTTCAAGCACAGTTTGAACGGCCGTTTAGTAAGACACACTATCCCAGATTTGATTATGTAAAATTTTCTATGGTCAGATTTCACACACAGTCAGGTAGCACTTAGTGCCACCGGACGCGAGAGTTCCTAACGATTTTAATATCAAGAAAATAAATTAGAAAGAGAAAAGTATGAGATTGTTTCGGGAAAGGACATCGTGTAGACAGAAAAAACTGACTATCAAATCAACAATTCATTGTTTCATATATAAGCAAGAATATAAAATCTTCTTGGAAGAATTTGATAATCAAACATAATTTGCTTACATGAAGAAACAAAATTTCTTTATGTTAGCAAATTATGTCTCTTTGAGATTATAAATACTTCCAAGAAGATTTTATATTCTTGCTTATATATGAAACAATGAATTGTTGATTTGATACTAATTTTTTTTCTGTGTATGTACATCGAGTACGAGTGCGCGGGTCTTCCTGTTCTTGCTTGACGTCGCGCCGGGCCGCGAGTGTCCGTGTGGTCCCCAAAAAGAGATAATTGCACGTTTCAGATTTACTCGTGAACAGCCGTGAGATGCGAGAGGGCCTAGCGATCGGATTCCATGCGGCTACTTTTTTGCAGTACGCTTTCGCGGTTTATTACGATTACACGTACACGATCGTGCCGCACAATGTCACGAGCATGCACAACGCCTACGGTGGGAAGTTCAAGTTCCTAACGTTCTGGGATGCGGTTAGTATTGGTGTACGAGCTGATGAGTGCGCTTCTGTTTCATTGATGAAGTTGCGAAGTCTTTGTCCTTTGGTACCCCACATGCACGCTGCACACAAACGAGCATTTCACACTGTCCATATCGATTCCTCGCCGTCACTCTGCGTGTGAGATTCCTTTACGTCAATCGCCGAAGGAAACGCAGAATGAAATTTTCCACGAAACTATTATTACGCTCAAATTTGATTGGGAAGTCCAGGCCAATATTAAACGATAGTGCAACAAAATCTCAATCTGTAATGATCACGATCCGCTTCAAGATCGACGGAAATTATTGCAATTACTAAGAAAATTTACGGAAATGATTGAGACCTTATTATTTAGATCTTATTATCTTCTAAATTTTATTTTTCCTATTTATATCCGCAAAGACCGGCACTTCCACGAGAACAATTTGTGCTGTGTGATGAGATATTAATTTTAAATATGAAAACGTCTACAGTTTCCGGTGCTGCGATCATTAGTCATCATTTTTTCATTCCATTCATCCTGCTTTTTCTTCCTGTTTTTCGTAAAAAAAAAAAAAATAAGAATTATTTACTGTATTTTCTATAGAGCAGCAGAGGAACGAGAAACTCTAGTACTCTTCACAAAAACTGATTCTCTACGAACGTACCTCCAGTATACGCAATGTATCCTTATTGCCGTGTTACGTAATAGTGAAAACCGACACGTCCACCTAGTAGATACCGGGCGATCGCAAAAATCATAAATAACGATGATATAATATTCTTCGAATCAGTGAGATAGAAAACGGGACATTTGATAATTGATGATTATCGGTGCAATCAGCAATTACAAAAAAGAATTCTTTCAGCGCAGCATTTATACTAGATGATAATCGGGAAGCCAAATAGCTGTTATTTAATATAGCTGTAATGAGTAAATAGAATGAAATGGATCGAACACTATATTAGAAGAAGAAACCTCACATTTTAAAGGCTAATCTACAATATGCTCTTTGCTTTCTATTCCTGGCTTTTTGCCACTTCGCACACTGTTTTATCGAAAGTGACAAGAGATACAATTGTTGATGAAAGTGCACAAAGATACAGGAAGGTAATAGACAAGAAGCAAGAAATAAAGAGCGCATTATAGATTAATCTTTATTAACACATAGCACAAATATATGTATATAACATAAAAGTAAATATTATAAAAAGAGCCAACATTTCGGCTAGTTGCATTACCTAAATTTGCACAATAATCAAAGGGCTTTTGAATATTATTAATTACACTTTTTTAATAATAATTGTATCTGTGTTTTTGAAAATTTTCAGGCAAATTCTTTTCATAGAAATTGTTACTCGTATAGACAATTTCTGAATGTACACTAAAAAAAAAGAGTTTAGCAGTAACAATCAAATTTTGATAAAATAATTTTAATTAACACATTTAAATTAAGAAAATGGCTTCGACACCGGTCGAAAACGAACCTTAGTGCTAAATAATAATTTCCTAGGTGAATTTATATACGTTTGTAAATCTTTCCAAACTGCGCGCCGCATATTTGCCGGATTTTAAAACTTCCTGTCAAAACCTGTAAAGAACTTGTTGCGAAAAATGTAACCTTGGCTAATAGAGCTTATTGACATTAAAAATTATTAGCAATGGTTAGCAATTTAATTTCGTGATTTTACATTTTTGATTCTACTAGCTACGTTTTAGAGTCCGCCAAACATGCAGTGCGCAGTTTGAGGAAAATTGTAAATGTATAAATTATGTACATATATATGTATATAATTATATATATAAAATCATCTAGGAAATTATTATTGAGCACTAAGATCCGCTTTCAATCGGTATAGCCATTTTCTAAATTTAAATGTGTCTATACACTTTCCACTCATAGTAGGTTATTGTTTAATTTTAATTAAATTTTTTATTAATATAATCAAATATTTAGTAATTAATAGTAACCAATCAATTACAAAAGTGTTATCAAACCGTTACTAAATATTAATTTGGTTATATTAACTGAACATTTAATTGCAATTATTTCATCAAAGTTTAACACCTATCTTCTAGGCTTGATTATTATTATCAAATTATTTTTCAGTGTATATCACTGTGCAATCAAGTTTTTGGCTTTTTTATAATGCTAATTTTACACGTTTATAAATGTATATTATTTTTGTACTACATGTTAATAAAAATAATGGTTCTTGTTATTTCATTTCATTCTGTCTGCTATCCAATTCCGAAAATAACAGCTGTTTGCTTTCAGCACAACTTTCCGATTGTCATCCTTATTATGACAAAAACGTTACTTACAAAATAATTGAAGAAGTACGCAATAATACCACTTATTGTATTTCATACAAGAAAAAAGTCCATGTGTACATAGTAAGAAAAATTACGAACTCAGAGAAATAATCGTTAACTCGAAGACTCATCAAAGTGGCTAAGTTCTAAATTTCTAAGTGTATGCTACATCTAAATAAATGAACGCAACATATTCAAGACGCGGTTACACATTGGAGCTGTTTATCTTTCAATTGACATTTATCTCACGAAGGAGTAAAAAAATTCATTTGTTAGAGACGAGTGCAATTCTCCGTTTCACTCAATTTGTCCCGTTGAGCCAAAAGCGTGACTCTACATTCGACGAGATTACGTTCAAGCATTTTGTCACTTATCGTCGAACGATGACACACTCTCGACCATTTCACGCTCAAATTACCGCCATCAAACCGCTCGTAAAGAGCAAAATTCAATTGTTTGAGCACCACTCCATATTATGCAGCAAAACGGAGGCACGTGTCACGTCGCAAGACTGCTTGTGTGCAACGTCAATCGATAATTACGCTGAAATGTACGTTTAACGAATTAATCGTTTCATCTAACAAAACGAAGAGCATTAAACTTCCGATTTAAGATTTCTAAATTAACTTGAGTTTCACTCACTTTTTAATTACTGAACAAGTGGACAATCACTATCGTAATAGTGATAAAAACTTTCAAATAAAGTTTATTAATTTTTAATAATTTAAATAATTCTCAATATATTGATAAGATATTTCTTTTAAAATTATTTATTTTTAAAGAATTTTTAAAGAATTTTTAAAGAGTCTCAGTTTAAGTGATAATTATTCTTAATATCGAAAGTACTGTAGATAATTAGGTCACTTCCTCTTGCGCTGTCAACGCGTCGAAGTGTCACCACTCGTGGTGACTTGCACGTGACATACATCATCGCTCGATTGACACGTGATAAGCTTAAATGGACGGCGTAGAACAAGCGTTTGGACAAGTAAATACTTGGTCTTAAAACGTCAATATTCTAAATGTTCAAACGAAATCGCTTAAGTTGTGCAATAATACGGAAAATCGGTTATACAAATATTTAGATATTACAAATATTTGGATATTATGTAACATTGCCAATTCAAAGGCGCATAATATATTCGATCGTTGTATAATATGAATAATAATATATTTTAATTTAAAAAAAAGATCCGAAAGAACTCGACGATGTGACTTAAAAGAATTTTAATGACAAGCTGAAAAAAATTGAAAAATTTAAATTGCAAAACGCGTGATATGCCTTTAAAAACTTATACTTTTACATTTATATTTTTTTGTATTTATACTTTTAAAAATGTTCTTTTTACTAGAAGTAAAGTTCAATCTTTCCACACATGTGCTATAGGATGTTTGAAATAAAATATTCAAATTTTCAAAACCTGTCCATCAATTTTATTTCAAAACTTATTTAACATTCGAAATATCAACTTCTACTTATTGAAAAGCCTAAGCAAATGAATTACTATTACTACTTTATTATGAAATAAAGGAAGTAAAAAATGAGTAAACAAAAAAACAAATGATAGATATTTAAAAAAAAATGATTGACAAAAAGTCACAAAATTTCTTATCTTCTACATAAAATATAGGATATTGATCTAAAAAATGGAAGCAGTCAATAATGACCGCTCGATACTTCTTGTTAATCTATGTAATAATTCTTTATGCCAACAAGCATCTTTACGATCTCTTCCTGTAAAGAACTTGTTGCGAAAAATGTAACCTTGGCTAATAGAGCTTGTTGACATTAAAAATTATTAGCAATATTAATGGTACATACGTGCAGCATGTATAATGAATGCACAGTAAGAATACATGTCACTAAACAATGTTATCGCTTGTGTTCTTTTATTTCAAACCATGTCTTTATCTAATCGATGGAATGGTTTCCCAATGTCAAATTATACAAATAATAATTTGCGCTAAATCGAAAACGATGAAAACCAATAATTTTAGTCTTTATCAATTTACTTATTTTGATGAAGAAAACGAGACAAGCATTAAATAATAATATATGTATATGATTGTATTATATATTTTTTATTTTATATTGTAATAGTACACATATGCTATCTGTGTGTTTGAATGAATGTTTTATTCTCGGTTTGTCTTTTATATTATTTAAGTTTTAAGTAACAGAAGTAACAGATGTAACAAATGAAAAAAGTCGCACGGTTTGTCTCTTTTGAAAAACTCGCATTAATTAATCCCATTAATCAAATCTTCTCTAAAATCTTAAATATTAACATAATTTATAATTAATACAGTTCTAACAATGGGTGTACATAGCAGTAATAAATTAGTTTTAAGTGATACTTATATACTTTATAATTATAGCGTTAATTAAAAATATTTATTATTTGTGTTAATTAAAACACTAAAATGTTATTTACGTTTCAGATTCTGCAAGCGGTATTCTTTTTGATATGCCTCTTGAACGATCTATTCGGCACGAACGCTATAAACCCCAAGAAACCGCCCTTCATGCGAAAGTTAAAGGATTATTTCCACGCGAGCCTCGGATTTCCTCTTGCTATAGTGAGTAATTAAAATTTTTTTTCGTATTGCATTTTTTTTAGTATTGCATCCACATTTAATTAAGAATGAAAAATAATTTAATAAATTAAATTGATAATTTAAATATGAATTCTTATTAGTTTAATTCTCCGATGAGAATGATAAGAGGAATATCATTTTCGAATGAACGCGACGAAAAGAAAAATCGTTTGTTTTTATATAATTTTTTATTTATGAAAGTAATGATAAATGTTTGAATTTCATGCCGATTTCGTTTCGTTGCAGTTCGTCGGCGTGACCTTCTGGGCATTGATGTTTGTGGATCGTGAACTGGTATTGCCAAAAGCGCTGGACCCGTACTTTCCATGGTGGTTGAATCATTTAATGCACACGATGATCATGGTGACGACCGTACTGGAGATGATCGTCGCACCACGACAATATCCCAAGCGATCTCGCGGCCTCGGAATACTCTGTATCTTCATGCTCGCGTATTTAGTCTGGTAAGTAAAATGGATTTAGACGTATTCGCTTTTCTTTGTTGTAATAATAACACGTTACGGAGATAAGTGTCAGCAACTTTATGTAATACAAGAGTTTAGAGGAAATAAGGTGGAAAATATTTCAACACGGTAATTTTATGTCTGCATTGAAGATAGGAGTTCTGGAGGCTCTAATCGCTCCGGAAGAAAGTTGTAGAGAAATTCTTGGTATATAACACAAAAAAAGAAAGAAACTGAATAGAACATTATATTTCTCAATTTCAGGATACACGTAATCTATTATAAAAGCGGCATTTGGGTATACCCCGTGATGGAGGTGTTGACGCAACCACTACGGATCTTGTTCTTCGCCATACTGCTGACGTTCTGCACGATCCTATACTTCGTCGGGGACACCCTGAACAGCATCATCTGGGGTAACGAAAATACAAAGCATAAAAAGTCTCACGCCAAATCCAAGTAGCCTCGTCCAAGCGTTCCTAACGGGTGATAAAAGCCACGTCTGCCTGCCGCCTGCGGTGTTGGTGAATAAACAAAATGGATCTTTTCTACACCCTCCGTTGCAGCATGCACGATGTATCATTTGTCAGAAGTAAATGTCATTTAGAATATTAGTGCTGTGTATGTGCATGTGAGGCGCAGTTTAAGGTATAACAGTGAGGCTCGCGCGATCGTTAACCCGGCTCGGTGGAGATAACACGAATGAGCAAGGAGCAGCATGCAAGGTGCAACGCATTTCCACGCGATCACGGACCAAGGGAGACTAATCCGTGGGTATAGCGTTTCTTCTCTCATTTTCTTTTTTTTTCATTTTACGCGCCGAGCGAATAAAACGATGCCTCATCCCTCCTTCCCCTCCGCCCATGATAATACTTATTTTTGTACTTTCGTAGCGAACGACCTACTATATTATTGTTTTTACAATAAAGTTGTAATACGGTGCACGTAGAATACGTGTGTAATATATGCATATGATGTAGTATACGTGACAATTTGCCCAAACTAAAGTCCAGATATATTTGTGTGATCGAGTGTAGGAAAAAAATACGTAGCGGAGAGCGTGGAACCGGATATGAAAACGTAGAAACGGCGGACGGACGAGAGGGAATCGTAAATGTACCGATCGTAACGTACCGATCATCCGGGGATAATGCTTGCTGAGGACATTTTCTTGCTACAAGTGAGAAGTGCCTTGGCGAAACCTAGTACCGTTTACGGAAAGAAGATTTTAACTTCGACATTGAGACGAAAATATATGATTATCCATATATGATTATCCATGTACGATTATTCGTATAGTTTAATTCAGAGAGTAATTTAATGATATGTATGGCCTATAAGAATTGATATTAATTGTCGTAACATATATTTTCCTAGAAGTTTTATTAAATATGTTCAATGAATAGATT
>QKQZ01049729.1:0-10322 GCA_003595255.1 Solenopsis fugax
GAGAAGGAAGAAAAACTAAGACTAAACGAATAATTTGAATGAACGCCACAAACATCTGGGGATGTTTTTTAGAATAGAGAAAGAAAGTGATCACTTTTCCTTATCTGTTGTCTCGAATTTCCTGCTTGTACTTAGCCTACTGTCTCTATTACTCACTCACTCACTCACTCATTCATTCATTCATTCATTCTCTTACCCCCTTTCCCCACACACAATCGCTTCTTTTAACTAAGACTCCCGGATTTAACTTTGAACGCTTTTGTCTCTCTTTATCCGACCTAGAAACGAGGCGGCAAATTCCCGTCGTGCGACAGGAAGGCAGTAGCCTGGATAGCCGGATTTTTAAATTGGTTCTTATAACTTTAAATACAGCAAACCAGCTGCGACTCCGAGACTTCTGGATGGAATCAAATCAAAACCGTTTTAAAAGTTTTCCCGGTTGCGTTATCTTATTCTTCGGACGGTTCTTCTTTTTCTCCTCACGATATTTTTGCGATCCACACTCGTTCTCTTTATTCTTTCTAATTCTCTTTGCTCTTGTAGATGGATATTCTCTAATTCCAATTAACATTGACCATTATTTATTTTTATTGTAATTGATGAATACTTAGAAAAAGGCATATTTTGCTCTGAATATTTCCTTAAATGTTTGCATTCTTTAAAAATTTGATTTTTATAACTGCGAGTTACGTATTCTCAAATCGAGTAACCGAAATAATTTTCCCGTAGTCCACACACTTGTTTCGGGAACTTTTCACCTAGTACGTATCCTACTAGGATGAATTTCCTTTCTACTAATTTCCTCCCGTTCAATCGAACCGATTGAGAGGGAGAGGGAGAGGGAGAGGCAATTAGAGGGATGTACTCTTGGTGCATGGTAATTCGCTCAAAAGACCTAGGCAAACGTACAAAAAAGATGAAAAGAAAGAAGCGTAATGTCAAGACGAAAAACGGAGGACGATGTAAGAAAAAAGGAAGAAAGAGGAATGAAGCGCGACGAGAGCGAATGAAGCGCTATCCCGCGCTGGAGGAAGGTATATCGAGCCATTATTTTCTGCAGTATTTTAACGTAAAATCCTTCGGATTCCTGGAGCCATCGTATCGATTCCTGTAGGAGAAACCAAGCGGTCGTTCGCTCAGGGAGAGGGTGTTCCGGAACAAGAAGAGGAGGAGGAGGAGGAGGAGGAGGAGGAGGAGGACACGGGAGAGAGGGGACGGTAGCTCCGCACGGAGCTTTTCCTGCGATGCAATCTTTGAAAGGAGAGCCGCGTCATTACGCCATGGCGGTGGTTCACGGACCATTGCCCCACCACCCCTTCGATTCCTCCTTCCCTCATTGCTTTTCTTTTCCTCCTTCCAACTTCCTTATCGCCTTCTCTCTCTCTCTCTGCCCAACTAGCTCTTGCTTTTCTTATTTCATAGGGGAGAAAGCTTCGCCACCGTATATACCTACCCCAACGGCATACGGCACTCCGATTCGGAGCCGATCCAATGACACATGACTCAACGTGCGACAACCCCATGCATCACCGGCGAGTGCCGTGCTATCGCCTATTACTCGTTCCCATAACCCTGTCGGTGAACCCAACCCAAGTTCCATCTCGCCAGATTTCGCCATTCAAAGCGAAGTGACTGAAATGCAAGTCGCAATCATCAGGAAGCGTATTTTGACTAGAAACTCGCAATTTCTTTTTGCGATTTTTTTTATGAGATAAATATCGTACTTGAAACACAGATTATCACAAGATTTTACGCTCTATGTATTGGTTGGTACAATGATGCTGACCAGTAATGCGTCCAAATTACGAAACTTTTTGGTTTCTTTATTAAATACTGTTTCGGTTTAATTAATACGATTTACAGTTTAAAGAATTTTTTATTTGAGGAAGCCGAAAATGTGATTAATTGGAAAATATTTTTGTTCCGATTCTATTCCTTTCTATGTAGCCGGTAAAACGTGATACTGCCTTTTATTTCGATAATGAAGCTACAAAAGGAGTCTCTATTTATTTCTTTCGCACACCCACTTTCTCGCTTGCCCGCGGTCAACCACGTCGCACTTCTTCCTTTCTCGTTACTCTACGCGCTTCAGTATACACTCCTCCGGTTTCTGGGTGGTGCATCTCTGAAGATATCCGCGCTAACAAGGTCCACTTGGGTGGCGCGGCTATGGCTTACCTGGTCGTTTGCTTTGGGTAATATTACCGCGAGACGTTTTGCGAGCCGGCGCGCGGAGAAGTTTAGTCGCAGCGACGGACGCGGCGACGGCGACGGTGGGTGGAACGCGCGGTATTGCCAACGCACAACGTTCAACAAAGAAAAAGAGAGAAAGAGAAAACGAGACGAGCGAAGCTTCCACGTTCTTGCACAAAGTTGCACCACGACGTTCGCAAACTCGTCTTTGGAGAGTTCTTTCTCTCTTCTGCTACAACTACGGCATACCGCGACAAAGATATTGCCAGTATTAGCAGGTATGCGATGATGGTTTAAGCTCGGCGCTCGCGCTCGCGCTCGCGCGTGTTTGCTAGCGCTAACGTCGCGTCCTTCTCCTTCTCTTTCTTTCTCTTTCTCTTTCTCTTTTTCTTTCCTTATACGAGATGCAGCCGGTCTGTGTCTGAGTATCCGGTCCGAGTAACGAGCGCATGCAAATCGCTGCCACGACCCTATCAGTTATTTTTAATACCGGTTTGATGGTCGGCACCACGATGACCACGATGACCACGTCGAATTTATCCCGGCTTCTTGATCGGCCAGACCTCCTTGGAGCAACGTTGCAAAAATTTGTGAAATATTATTATGGATGTTAGCTCATCGTCGCCATCACGGCCGAGTCATTACGTGTTTATGCAAACGTAATCATTCTCGCTCGTGCGCGCCCGTATGAAAATATATTTCGATATCGTAAATTTGTTCTTCGTCGTAAAGCAATCCAAAGCGTTAGTATACACGTGTTAAATAGCCGTGGCTAATATCAACGATAAAGTTATTATGCATTTGGATACCGTGGTTATTTTTACTCACGATTACGAATTATCAAGATCGCCACTAATCGAATGGACACACTTTATTAATTAAATCCTCTTTGGATGTAGATTTCGCTCTATTATCGATCTAGCAGAAAACACCACTCGAGACATACGCGTCGCTGTCTACGGACGTTAGCTAATTAAATGTAATTAGAAGCAAGTTAGTGTTCTCTTCGACACATCGTTCACGCCGTTAAACAATAATTGGTCAAATAAGTTTTTCGAGTTTCGACAGTCGCAGTAACATATCGTGTTTTTTAAAAATCTTGACAGCCTACGAATGATGGCTGTAAGATTGTAACGAGATTCTTGCAGGCGATTAGACAGAAATGAGACGTCTCTGACGTGCATCAAACGTTTCGCTCGTGCTCGGGGATTTACGGGCATCGTCCATTATCGATTTCCCGAAAGCAACATCGACGGCAAGTTTCGCGGTTACCCTACTGACGTCTACCCGAATCAAGGTCAGAGTCGTAAAGGAAAACGACAGCGAGCGACAAGGGTAAACCAGTGGCCGATCGATGCGATCGTCTGCGAAGACGGCAATTCCGTGGAACTTTCGCAGGCCATAAACGCAGTAGTGGGCCCCGGGTGCAAGCTCCGGGGTTTATTATCGGCCCGGGCTCCCAATTAAGCGGCAGCAGCTGTGAAAATTAATGGAGCACAGCTTTTAAGATGTAATTGGGCACATTCATAACTCAGAATGAAAGGAGAGGGAAGGCAGGCCGGCTCCGAGACTCGAAGGAAGAGGACCGATCTTCTCGCGTTTTCTGGGCACGCCTTTTGTAATTGATACACCTATATACATTCTGAATAAAATCCATAAATAAAATCCAATTGTAAGCGCGAGCATACTTTGTTAGGTAACGAATGGCAATTAATACATTCGGTAACTTTGCCGGTCGTACTTCACCGAGGGATTCCAATAAAGAAAAGCTAACATATCGTTGGCTAACGATCGGTAATCTCGATGAGAAATATTTTCTTATCAATGTTATATTCATTATAAGTAATGAGGCGAAAGAAAAGCTTTAGATTACTTTACGTGTGACAGAAAGAGAGGCGAAGAGTGAACGATATACGAGTAGACGAAAAGAGGAAGAATCGCGTTGTTTCTCCGCGAGGTGGTGATAACAACGGCGTAATAATGGCGAATGACGCGGCATTGTGTGCTCGGAGGGCCAACATTCGGGGATGGCAGAGGACCGGGATCGGACGCCCCTTTAGATGGTCGTAAACATTTCGTAAATTTGCTCCACAGGTGTGCCATCGCGGCAACTAAGCCATCCCCGACCGGCCGAACTTGCCTATTTATTCGCGCGATGTAAACTGTACGTACATAAACTATTCGCACATTTACAGAAAATTTTATTCCTAGTCGATAAAGAGAGGAGGGAGAGGAGAGTCATAAAATATTAATAATATAGAATTTATTCACAATTTTTCATAAATATATTAGAGATAATGTAAATTGTAAATTAATGAAAGTTTCTTTGAAATATTGATGTTACGATAAAGTTGAAACGATTATCATTGCTAGTAGGATTTTCATCGCAAAAATAGAATTCGAGACTTTTCAAGACCTCCTCCATTTACCTGAAATTCGGATGAGATATAATAAACATTTAAGGGTAGGGAAGGGGGGGGGCCGTGACCTTCAACGATATCTTGCTAAATATGTATTCCCCAATCGCGGAGCTCTCAGATCGCTCAGGCTCTCCCTCTCGGAGAAATTCGAATAACGACTTCCCGCTATCTCATCCAGCAGCGTAATTGCCGGGGCAATCGTTAACCGGGATTATCTCCCGGTCCTGGAACGCAACCTCTTCCGTTCCACGGACGTGTGTTTCGTGCTCCCATGCTGGATTCGGTTATAGGCGGTAAGGAGAAGGAGTTACGTGATGGCAGACGCAGTGGTGAAGCAGGCGGTGGAGAGCGCGGTGGAGAGCAGGCAGCGTTCCGGAAACTGCGCGCGGATGTTTGCTACGTACTTGTACAACGTCGTACGAGCAATGGCGGCGGCAACGGTAACCCGCTTCGCATAGAGTGATGGAGGAGGCTCCGTGCCTAGGATACCGGTTTCCGGTTTGGTTCCTCGCCGATAATCTCGATCTTGAACCCGCCGCACCTGCGTCCTACCTCCTTTTTACGCTATCGCGCGGAAACCGAGTTTGCTACGAAAGAAATATGTAAAATCCGCATGGACGGCGAGTGCAGCACGTGTGGCTGTTCCGACGGTCGGTTTTTCAAAATGAAATTGCCGGCGAAAATGGCGGTTCGATAGTTATGGGATAATTCCATCGAAATTTGATCTGAGAAAGGTTTCAAGAATATCATGGCTCGTGGCTGTAAATTTTCCTTGTAAATGCACGAAAGCGCACGCGGTTTGAATATGGATTCTATCAAACCGACTGCTTATCAATTTGTTAAGTGTTTCTTAAAGTTTTATTTTTTACGAAACTAAATTATCATACGAATTCTTCTTGTAGATTGTATAGTTATGTAATGTTGTATCAAGTTGACGCATCTATCGGAATACTTTTTTTATTTATTTAACTTTTCAGTCCATTTTTTCATTGCGTCCCCATAATAAATTTCTCCATACTCTACACACAGCAGAGCATAGAAATATAATGCCAAAGTCGACATACGATATAACGATTGTGCGCAAAGAGCCATTCGCCTCGTGTGTTCCCTCATGGGCTCTATTAGGAAAGTGTGATGGAGTTTTGCGAGCGCGATTACACCCAAATGAGAATTACCCCTTCGCTATGCGCTTAACATGGCGGCGCGGAATGGAGGGATGAGTGAGTTCGACCCTTTCACAGTCACCCACCGTTATGTGCCCGTCTATGTGTCCGTCTGATGCGTGTTACGTGTGAGTAATTCTGCGTCCTCGACGATGCACGGTAAAGAGGGACGATGGACAGAAAATTGCTTTATGTTTTGCTCCTAATGTACTGGAATGGCGCAGTTGCGTCGTAATGGCGGACCAAATACGTGTCGCGGTTCTTTGTCTCCGAGTATATATGCTTTTAAAGTATTTCATTAAGATAATAACTTTTGTGCTGAAACTGATTCTCAATCACTTGAATGAAAATTGTTTGGTACCGCAGTATTACTAATTTATATATATGTTAATATATATAAATTCGCTACTCTCGTAAATGTATAAAAAATTTTGGATAAAAGAAGCTGATTAATTTATTAATTTTATTATTGAATATTTTTACGTGTTAGAAACATTAAACTTTTTTGAGACGCTAAAATGAATGGCTATGTTATTTAATGATAAAATCTAATGATAAATTGTTTGAAAATTATTTGTTACATTTCTATTTTATGATATAAAATAGCATCAGAATATTATAATTTATAATATATCACTAATGCACTTTTCAAAATTTTTCTAATTATATTATCTTTCTTTTTTTTTTCTTTCTCTATCGCGGAAAAATAGATATCTGCCAGACAATCGTCTTCTCCAAATCTGCAAAGCTTTGGTCCGTATATTGGTCGAGGTGCGTTCTACCATATTTCATACCGTACACAAGCAACCACGTCGACAACTAAACCCGCGGGCATATGGAGAATATGGAATACGACGTTTGTGTGCGTGAGAGAGAGAGAGAGAGAGAGAGAGAGAGAGAGAGAGAGAGAGAGAGCGCAACGGAGAAATCTTGGAACCATGGGGTTGGAGACTGTGCAGGGGTGGCTGAGAGCAAACCGGCCCTTGCGCGTTATTTAGCGACAATGTGTCGCGCATAGAAACGGCCTTAAAGCAGCCAATAAACGCCGTTACGTGGCCGTCCATGATCTCCCGTTCCACCGACCTTGGGAGCCAATTTCGTCAGATTTTGGGAAATTGTTGTTACGTCCGAAAACGACGTTTGGCGCTGTGTTTGGAATCAACAAACGGGAGTGACCAATCATCGAAAATCGCGCGACTATTTTGAACATCCACTGTCGCAATTTCCATAAATTTTTAACATATGCTTTTCATTTGTTATGACATAATGGTAGCGAGAAAGTTTGAAAACATTCTTGTTTTATCGCTGCAAGCAAATGTTCTTTTCGGACACATGATCTGGACATGAGGTGATATCTTATTATCAATAATAATTGTAATTTGTATCCCAAATATATATTATCTATTTTTTATTTTTATAAAAAAAGATCTGTGACATTAAAAGCCACATATTCTTGTCTTCACTGCTTGTAATATTCAATCATAGGAGAAGAGCGAGAGAGAGAGAGAGAGAGAGAGAGAGAGAGAGAGGCCGAGCTCCAAAAACGAACGACCTGCGCTCCCATGCCCAAAGGACTGGTTTGCCTATTAACTCTCTACGTGCCGCGACACCCAAATGTTCCCCTTTACGCCAAGATAATGAAAATTACAAATAGCCTTGTGCCGAACGTGCGTACGCGGTTTGCGCATGTTGCGTACAGTGCTCATGTATGTTGAAATTTGTGCCCTCACGCACGCCCTTTCTGGACTCTAGGAAATTACCGTACGTCATGTCAGTGGAGATATACCGACAGCAGATAGTAAATAGTCTTATGGAATACATTTTTAATAATGATGGACAATTATCAAGACATTCTGCAAGATAGATTACTTTTGTCGAAAAGTATTGCGCATTTTAAGAAGGATCTCTTAAAGTTCAAGTAAAAGCGATTTTAATATTGTATTTTTGTTATAGGTAATGCTGTCTCATATTTATTTTAAACTCGGGAAAAAAATAATTTTGGTAAAAAAATAATATGAAGAAATATATGTTGAAAATGTTGAAAAGTGTAAAACAAAGTTGGAAAAGAATGTAAAATGTTGTAAAAGAGTTGATACATAATATTAGGATTTAATTAATTAAATTGATTAGTAGTTTAGTGAATAAAACGAAAAGCGTGAGATAAGACGAGGGGCGAGTTGAGGAGCGAGTTGAGGAGCGAGAGAACCGCTGGTAACACTGCTAATTATCTCTTTCTCAGCTTTGATTGCAACAATGTCCGTTCGTCCCTCGTTGTCCGCCACCTTCAGCTGCGTCGCGACCTAAGCTGCGCGGTGCAACACAGCGAGGGGGTTGAAGGGCAACGCACGGACGATGGAGGGTAGTGGCGGGCAACAACACGCGCGTCGGCGAAATTAGTTTTCCAGATAATCATCTCACGGTATTGTGTGTTGCGTCGTAGTTTGCGTGGAAGTAAAGGAAGCGGTGGAGGCGACGTCGCTGCAGCTGCTTCGAATACGTGGTCGGGGCACGCGGCTTAAAATATAAATGCGGATTAATCTGAAGTTACGAGCGTACGCTCGATAAGGAACGTAATTTTCGCGAACCAGCGGGAACCCATTCTCTCTCCGAATCCCTAATTCTCCACGTGCGCGAGAACGTAATTGGGACATTCCGATCGATCCACGAAAACGTGATTTTTTGCGAGAATATGTGACATACGACGCGATGGTTCTGCCTTTTTTTTATTTGTCATTTAATTATATCGATTGTCCGTATCTGCGAGATATAGATTTGATTTTTTCTTTCGTACACACACACACACACATATATACACACACACACACACACACACATATATACACACACACACACACACACATTCGATATTCACTGGAACGCGCTTGCAAAGAATATAGCAAAGATCGCGATAATCGCAGTAGCGCTTTCCACGACGATGCGACGGCCCCTTTCTACCAACGCCCGCGTCTCGCGATGCTCCCGGTGATTAATGTTGCCGAACAAATTGTCTAGAAAAACATGTCGTAGCCGGGGCGCCCTCCGCCCGTTCGGTGCACCCTTTATCTCCCGGGTCGCGCCACCCTTATTTCCCTCGAGCGGAGACGCATACCCTACCGCCGCGCGCCGCCGCGCCGCCCTCTCTTTCCTGCCGCGCCACCCTGTATATACAACCGTCGTGTATACATGCCTGCATACATACATTACGCAGATGATATCCGAGTAATCCGATTTACTTCGACTTCGCTATCAACGTTTGCGCCCCCGCCTATTCCGGGTAATTATACGCCACCCTGGATGCTGCGTTGCACTGCTAGTCCTACTACATCACGTACGACGTGAATTCGTGCCAGTTAATGAGAGATTATGTTATTCGAGCCTGGCTTTTCAACAATTTTTCTACATTGAAAGGGTTCATTAATTCGCCAGTATAATAGTTGATATAATGTAAGTTGTCAAAAATTACAAAATCGAAGCCTTGTATACAAACGTATTATATATATTTTCATAATATTTAATTACCTTTATTGTCATTTTGAACTCGATGGATTTATTTATGCGATTAGTTAATTTAATACAGAAATATAATTGTTTTCCACTAGAAGACTCTATCTAGTTATTAATTATAGGTAAATTTGATTCTACGCACTTGACACAGTCATTTTATTAAGTACGAAGAGAAAAAACGAGTCAATCCTACATCTTTATCAAATTGTCGTATGAACGATGTCAGATGGTGCAAAGAATTGCATCACACGATTTTAAATTTCCTTTCGTTAAAGTCACGTATGACATCGGTACATACATCGCTCGCAAAAACCTCGGACAAGCAACGCCATGTCTACTCGCCGACCATGCTCATCTCTAGTAAATCTTTCTGGTATCTTGGATCTACTCGCTTCCCACCTGCGAATTACAAATTACCGGAGGACTTGCAGGACTTTGCCGATCTCCGCAATCTTCTTACTTTCTGCCTTCCACTTCTTTCTCCTTTTTTGCTTCTTCTTCTTCTTTTTCTCTTCATCTTATAAGTAGTCTCGTATAAGCATGATAGACGTGCCGCGACAAAAGTGAGCAGATATTCGCTATCGAGTCATAAAGAATTGATCTTTCGTTTGGTTCGTTCTTGTCACGTGCTAAACTGTACCAGCTTTTTCAATAAACATTGTGATATTCGTTTTATATATTTCGTCTTAAGAAATCACAATCTTGTAAGTAAAGTACACGTTGAAACGTGAGAGGAATAAGGAAAATGGATTCACAGCAAAGTAATGTATTGGGTTGGAACAAAAGTTCTTTCGTAGTATGTTGTTTTGAAATTCAAAAACAATGTTTAGATATTTGTACATAGATTTAGTTAACTACACATGTGCCGCTAGAAACTTTAGTTCCAACTCAATAAATCATATGATTATCATTTTTTTAAAAAGTGAGAGAAGAGATATCAATTTTTAATCATTTTTTAATTATGAAGCAATGTTATAGAGTAAAAATAGGAAATTGTTATATAACAATTACAATTATCGCATCGTTTTTTTTTTTTTTTTTT
>QKQZ01049729.1:10333-25712 GCA_003595255.1 Solenopsis fugax
TTTTTTTTTTTTTTTTTCATTTGATTTATCGTATAATCCGTGCACGAAGCGATAGCGTGGCTGAATGGAGCGCGATTGGATGCAAAAGTAAAAAGGAAGAAAATGCAAAAAAAAAAAGACGTAGGTATCTGGTAGCGATTTCGTGGTATTATTTACATCTGCCGGGCGAGATGCGGTGGCTCGTGTGCAGCGGACGACGCTTATATCCGGACAAGCAAACGGGGACAGGTATCCCTCCCTCGTACACACGTAACCTACCTGTATACATTTCACTTTTTCGTGAGTAAATGTGCACGAGTCGCACGCGGGCGCGAGCGGGATACCATAGGCCGTCGCATAAAGCCCGGATTTTATTACAAGAGGATTCAAATTCCGCGCACACAGCCGAGTTTCTACAGTGCGCTTCGCGGAGGCGTGCGGCGCGGGACTGCGGGATGGTGGAAAGGAGAGAAAGACCATACGAATATAAAAAACTGTCCGGACCGCGTGAATCCCCCCGCGGCGTAAACCCATAAACCACGCTCGCGTATTCTATTTCGCACGGATAAAAATTTCGATCCACCTCTAATGTCAAGCATCCTCCGCAGCATCCTCGAGCGCGGTTGTGTATTTTATTTCTCCTCCTGTATCACTGACCTCTAAATCTCCAAAGTCGAAAATCGTGCCATGGTTTTCTCGCTGGGATCGTGGACCAAGGGCTCGACGCTCGACAGCCCGTGGGACACACACGCGCGCTTGTAAGGTGAATATCGTAATGGGAACACAAGGACTCGAGCAGAGGCGGAGGTCGTGAGAGAGGGAGGAAGTCGTAACCCCCGGAATGAGAAACGCGACTGCTCTCCTCTTCAAGGAGGATGTATACGCTATCGTTCGTGGTGTCGCTGATGGTGGAGAGAGAGAGAGATGTAGGGAAAAGATTTCACGACCGTGAGATGGTAAACGGGCCGCTTTAGGGCCATCCTGAGGACGAGCGGTCAATCTAAACGACCCCTTATCTTCCACCCGACGCTCCGCGTTTTCGTGAAATCTAAATAAAACGCGCCGGGAGACCCGGGATAAACCGTGTCCGGAGATCACCGAGATCGGTCAGAGACTGCGTGCTCTGGTATGAGTAACGAGACGACTGTACTATTACCCGCCTAAACAACGACCGCATTTGCGTCAGGAATGACGTGGTAACTGCGGTAGTTTCTTACTGGTTTCGCGCGACTTTCGAGCCTCTTTGTAAGTGATGACGCGACGAATGGCTATTCAAGTAGTACTACTTTATTTAAATTGCAACTTTAAATGAAACATGATGAAAGATTTACTGAAAAGCAATCACATAATGTAACAGAGAATGATTTTAAAACATAAATGTCTCAAGATTAGAAAAGATTTACGGGTTTTTTTGCTAAATTTTACTTAAGAAAGTTAAAGTTTATTGTAATAAACGTATAAAGAGATCAAGTGTTATATTTTTTTAAGGATAGATTGTGGAAAGGACTGTGTTGTCAGTTTCTGTGTATTTAAAGAGGTCGGTCTAATATTTACGTCAGATATGGAGAAAATGAGACATCGCCATTTCCGCCATCCACATGGATATCGCTGGCGAGAGTGCGGAGATGAGGAGATGGAAAGGGGACGGTTGGCAATTTATAACGGCGTCAGCAGTTGGTACATATAGTGGCTTCGTAGCTAGAGTTTAAGAGACTGTACAAGCTGACGCCTGCGTCGACTCCAACGTTGCACGGGTGCCACTGGGTGGATGGCGTGAAATTCGGGCTGTGGGGGAATAGCTAGGGAGGATCGTAGCGTATGGAGAAAAGTAGATGGCGAGGGAGTTAGGTGTGACGCACAAGCGGGTAGTATCAACCCTCGGTGCGCCATCGACGACGACGACGACGACGGCGACGGCGAGATGAGTCTGACCCCGACGACGAGGTGGCCGGTGACAATCGACTCGAGTACTCCGCTACCCCACAACCGGCGAGGGTTGCGACAGCTGCGAACCCAATAACGTGCCTTTCACGAAACGAGCAGTTCTGTTTCGCACTCAGGGCTGGGCTGAAATAGCTTCAACGTAGCCCCGATATCTGCTCTATTACGTTTACGTGGCGTCTCTTAAGTTGTCGATCCGTTACGCTGAAATTAATCAACGACCAATCACCAATATACCGATCAATATATTTCTCAGCGATCAGTAATATCAAGTAATGTCATGAAATAGAAAAGGCATATCTTGAAATGTACTTGGTCTTACCGACACTCTCAAGTTTGTCAAAATTGATCTGCATTCGCGAATCTAACAACCGTTCATAGGTGTGCTACGCTTAACATCGGAAAAACAATCGCTCTAAAGCAGAAGTTGGCGTGTAAAAATCGAAGACTCTACGCGTGCATCGGGCAGGCGCGCGATGGTGGTGTGACGGACGGTAGATACGCAGATATCGAACACTGTGGATTTTACCCCTCGATCCTTTTATTGGCGAGATCACCGTTGCGACCATCAACATCAACGCGAAACAGCGCGCCGGCGCTATCGCGTTCCGCAACACGATTTAGTGGCGATTCCGACAAAACAATTATATAAATTTCGGGGGGACGAAAGAGGGGTCTGGGGACGGCAGGTGAGGACAGGGGAGGACAGGGCAGGGCAGGGCAGGGCAGGGCAGTCGGGGACAAAGCGGGGAAAGGGGAAATAGAGAGGGAGGAAGTGGACGGTGCGCGGGATAGGAATTTTCCGAAAAAGCGTTGCAGCAGAGTCATAGATTAAACGCAGCCGAGGTGCACACGTCCAGCCGAGCACGTCGATGCGACGCAGGCAGCCATGCGGCCGCTGCGGCGGCGGGAGCTATCAGTGACACGTCGCGTGTTAAATCGCTTTGTTGACACACATAACCCGTCTACGCGTATCCGATACGCGCGATCGCCGGTCCCGCGTTCTCGGCGTTTATATCGCTACGCCCCTGCGGCCACCGGGAATTCAGCAGCAGTTTACTCGCGCTCTGATGCGAACCTTTCGCTCTTGCATGACTCTCTCTCTCTCTCTCTCTCTCTCTCTCTCTCTCTCTCTCTCTCTCTCTCTCTCTCTCTCTCTCTCTCTCTCTCTCTCTCTCTCTCTCTCTCTCTCTCTCTCTCTCTCTCTNTAATTTAAATAGACAAGAATCAGTTGCTTGTTACACATGTGCTAATATAATTTTTATAATAAAATTTCAGCTAATAATCATAATTTGATCATTTTAAAATGAAAAGAAAAAGCGACGGAAATGAAAATTTGTACGAATTTTGAATACTTGTTCAATTTGATGTGTAATGCAAATTTTCAATTCGGATGGCTGACAGTAACCCTCGGATTCCAGAATTGTCGAGAGCGCCCCACGCGATTTTGCCAGCGACGCCTGCAGGAAACTCGATTACACGGTGGAAAGATACTGACGATCCATAATGCTCATTGAATTTGTCGAACGAGAATTATGTATTGCATAGGGTTCGTGATTCGTTTGTTCGCGGGCGCCGCGCTTTCGAGGAGGAGAGATCCGATGGTGCGCGATCAGACCAAGTGCATTACAATAAAATCATCATCACGATCGACGATGAGAGAGAGAGAGAGAGAGAGAGAGAGAGAACAAAACATGAAATAAAAAAGAAGGAACTGGCCGGGAGCGGCGCGTGAATCGATTGGTGCATTATATTCGGATAAAATGATTTTATCGATCGTAAATGCACCGACACGGTGGCGAACGCTAGTCTTATGAGCGCTCAGATTTATATCCGTTCGATCGTGCGAGCTCAAGCGGCGAGCTTTTTGTTAATGCAATAAAATTGTTTTGAAAAAAATGAGTGTACGAAGGCTCAGAGAGAGAAAGAGAAGGGCACGCACACATCGTGCCCTTTTATTTTATAATTCTATCACCGAGAAATAGAGAGAAAGAGATAGAGAGAGAGAGAGAGAGAGAGAGAGAGAGAAGATATTTAAAATATTGCTATGTACGATTCAAATATAATAACTAATATTAAGTTATACCAACTTGTCCATTGTAAGGCTTGTTGAATAATCGTTATATTATTTGAATGATGGTTATAGATTTTAAATATGAGATATGAAGCGGTGCATGTTTCTGTTGATATTTTATCTATATGACCGATTCTTAATAAGCATTCGTTTTCTGGAATGCAATGCTTATGACGGCTGTTTTCTCTGATGCAACGGCAACTCGTATTAGAGAGACTAGTCTGTAGTAATTTTACACTGGCAAAAATCGATTGCCGATTGGATAGCGAGGTCAGATCCTCATTAACTGCGTTCCCAGTGCAGGAAGGGATAATTACATAAATAATCTAATACTACAGGTCGTAGCGGTCCGACTCAATAAAAATAATTGCACCGTTATTATTCCATTCTATATTGATTGAAATTCTCGTTAGGTACAGCAACTCAAGGTATCTCATGAGTTTAATAATAATAATAATAAATTTTAATAACGCTAATAGTAATGCAACACTTTCTTAAACATCTTATCTATTTTAGTCTATTTTCTCCTTTGAAAATGAAAATTATTTCAACTCGCGCATACTCGTTTAATTCTTAATTAAAACAGTTTTTTTTTACGGCAACTCATCTACCTACTTCCCTTGTCGCTCGATCCGTTTTCTAACGCGTAATCATTACGAGACTGCCTTTTCGATTTCCCGTAATGCGACGCGAACGCTGAGGCCTCGCATTAGCGCGGCTCTCGCGCCAGTAGTACGCCACGGGAGCGAAATTGATTACCAATAGTACTGCGAGTACGAGCGGCTCTCTCGCGCTCCCGTGTTCGGGCAGTAATGATGTTTTGATGCGAGGACCCGGTGCACTGCGTATCGACTGCAGTTAACTAATGGAAGCTCCCCGATAATTGCGAATGCCGTCCGAGAGTAAATGCTGCTAGCGCGACAGTAATCATCGTTACTCCACTCACGTACCCGCACAACGATGAAGGAAGCTCTTCTCTCGTGCTTTTTGCTTCTCGCTGCACATCATTTTATTAAGTCTCTCTAATTAACAAATACACTATTTTTCCAAACAAATTATCTTTTTCAAGATGATTATCGATTTCCATGTGCATTCATCAATTAAAAATTGGCCATAACGATTAAATGAATATAAATTTTAATAATTTTTTTGACAATTGAATAAATTAGAATGTGCATTGCGATGTAATTTATTTATGTATCTTAATCATTAATTCTTAATTTTATTTCGATAATTTTTAATGGGGGAGACGAGGGAGGAGAGAGGGTATAGACAGAGAATTTTATCAAGGAGTCAATTCGCATTTTTTTTACTATCGTTTTATTATCTTAAAACTTTCTTAAAATGTCATACGAATCTGAGCCGACATATAAGATTGTATATATCGCGTATATAAATAAATGCAGGCATTATCCATATATACACACTTTTAGTACAATAAATTTCATTAAAATGTGAGAGGATATAGAAGACGCATGTAGAAGCTATCCGTTTCTCAACCCGATACATTTTTGTTTTTTTTCTCACAAAAATATGTTATTGATTCGTAAAAAATAATAGTGATAAATTCTGAACTTTAACGATTTGTCAATAATTCTCTTGGATTGCTCTTCGTTTGTAATTCATCAGCGATTTCCGAGACACTTATTCAATTCTCGTTTGTTCGGCGCTCGATTTACTCTTCCACTTGTTAAGCGGTTTCTCATTTTAGTCGATGAAAACGAAACTGAAATGTTTTTTTATAAATCGTAAAGAACATAAAATAAAATCTTAGAATCTTATTTTCATATATTGAGTAGAAACAAATAAAGTATCTTTTATTGCTAGTTTCTGTTTTATATAATTAATATCAATTTTAATGGTATTATATAATTAATATTAATTTTAATGGTATTGTGCAATGCTTTCATGCAAAGTTAAAACTCAATCATGTAGCAATTTGGCTTATTCTTCATTCTTCCGCATATATTCAAACATGTTCAAGCTTTCCCAGCCGTAGCTATGTGTACGCCCGTTTCACGGTGAGAGAGAGAGCTTCCCTTCAAATTCATTATCAAAACTGCATTAAAATCCTGAAAGCTTTGAGAGTGCGATGTAAAATATTTAGAGTGACTCAGCAATCACATTGATAATAATATACTTGTTTTTTTTTATCCTTCTCACTGTCGTAAGAGATTTTCTAATTTGTGATCGATTACGTGATGATTGTTTCATTGACGTTTATATACTGATTCTAATAAATATATTGATAAATATTTTAGTCTCATGTCTCAAAAATATGCATTTATCATTTCAGTAATTAAACTTTTATTATTATTTTTTCGTTAAAGATATACAATTTGATTAACATAATAGATAATAAAGTTATATATTCTGTTATAAATGTTTTAAGACCAAAAATTTATTTGGCACTCAGTTTAATGAACTTGAAAATGTATATGTATAAAATTTCAGAAATATCAGTATAAAAATCAAGCTGTGATCGAATACAGCTCATCTTAATTAGTTATGTTTTCACATATCGGTCTATATTCTTCCATTATTATTTATTTAAATGTTATTTTTACTACACAATTTTATTCATGAACGTAAAAGAGTACGTCGACCGTAAAATTTTGTCGTGTCTCTGCAACGTGGTGGGCTTAAGTTTTCTGGTTGATTTTCGCTAGGGCGGCTGAACTCTTGGGAGAGAGTTTGGGCAGTCGCTCACCGTCCCTCTCTGCTCACGTCCCTTTTTCTCTATCTTTCTCTTTCTTGTTTCGGTTAGAGGGTTGCGCGCCATTGTTCGGGCGATATTTCAGCAGCGATGGTGGCTGCTAGAGTGGAAGGGCGGGGATGGTTAGCGGTAGTCAGCTGGCTGTGACACGCTGCCTACCTCGCCAAAGAGGAACCAGAGCCGCTTAGGAGTATCCGGGGGCTTTGAGAGAGAGGGACCTTTGGTTTCATACTCGCGCCATGATACTTTCATCTGACGATAGTCGAGGATCTGACTTTGAGGCGATTACATGCAATTATTGTCGTGTTGTATTTGCAGTTACATTGCAAAATTTTACTTCAATTTTATTTCACATATTATTATATCGAGCCTATTTTCTTATGCTACAGAATGATTTTTTTCCGCACGTAACTCTTGGTTTTGAGTAAATTAGTAAAAATTTGTTCGTCATAGTCTTCTTTCGTCTATATAACATTTTTTTATGCAAAGAAAGATTTATATTTTGTCAAAAGAATTTGTGCAGCTTCTGTTCTTTTATTAGAATATTTATAATTCGATAATTGAATTGATATATATTAGTTACATATGTATGTTACTAAATATAATATTATAGAATAACGATTATTGATATCGATATAAAATCTGGAGACATTTACAACTCGCATTTAGATTATTTCCAATTAAGGAATTATAAAAATTCATGCCGATCTCTACGCCTCCATGGAAAATGCGGGCGTACACTAATCGCTTCTCAAGTCCTTTACTATTCATTCAATCGAACGAAGCTCCTTTGACTTACGGCGACTTGTCGAACGATTTATGGACACTGTCTGCGTCTTAACTGCGACAATGGCCACGTGCATCCGGCAGAACGAGAACGAGATGTGATGAGAGTTTAATAATTATTATTCATAAGATTCTCCTGTGGGAGTCGGCCAGGCGTGAGACTAAGCAAGAAAGATGTGCTGCAAAACAAGAGAGGGTGCCATCGCTTCTTCGGGGCTTGCTTATGTTCTCCTCATCCCCTCTGGCAGGGAACTGGAGTATTCCACGACGCGAAGGGGGTGTGCTCGAGTCAGTCGAGCAGAAACCCAATCACTTCCGGCGTCTGCGCCCATTAGGGCGCCGCGACGCTGACGTCGGCTGACGTACGCCCTTCCTCTTTGCGTCTCGCTCACTCTACTGCCGTTCCCTCCCTGGTTGTTCCTATCTCACACTGTGTTGAACCTACCACCCTCTTGGACTTGGACCAACATCGAAACAGACCGCAGATCTATTGTTCGGAAAGCGCTCACATGGAAGCTCCTTCAACGCGGCTAATGACGTATCGAGGATTTTCTTCCTCTTTACCGGATTTTTCCGCTTTTACTTGCTCATCTCCCGAGCCAGTTGCCGTTCGCTTTTTCTTGATTGTTACATAGATATAACAGATCGCGTCAAGACAATCTCCCTCTCTTTTATCGCGTGTACCATGTGTGTAAAATGCAAAGGTAAAAAAACAAAAGACAAAAAGCTCTAAAGTACATATTTGCAAGACAAACTTTCGGAAATGAAAGAATAAATTCTTTAAGTAGGAAATATTATTATACTAGGAAACATTATTGTGATCTAAAAGAATTAAACAATTATTACATTTGTTGCATTGAAAAATAATCTTGAATTATGAATATTAAATAAATCAATTACTTTATTAACGTGATTCTCGTTTCGTTTGTGTTTCAGGTTCATAAACGCGAGACGTAGGATCGTTCAACCGATGATCGACCAGAGTAATCGAGCCGGTAAGCCGAATCCACTTCAGCCAACACACATTTACACACACTCTCACGATACTAAAAACACGTACAATATGTCACCTCTACCGACTATACCTTATGGATATATTTATTCTCCGTGTGAGTTTTCTAATTCTTATGAAATAATATAACTCATTTCATTTTAAATAAAATAAAATTTGTTTTTTTTATTAAGATGTTAATAAAATTTTTTGTGCATTTTAAGATCGTTCGTGTTATTAAATTTTTCGGACATAGTAAAATTTTCACTTTCAACGAAAGTTATCATTATATTCAATATAAATATTTATTAAAATTGATATTACGATGAGAAAACTTTAAACTATTAATTCTCTAACAAACTGTAAAACACAACTCTAACAAATTGTAAAAAATTTTAATACATAGATTAATTACAAATTAAAAATATAATGTTGTAATTTTGTGCAAAAATTATCGAGCAAGTTTTTTTTGAAAATTTAAACAGTATTTTTTAAAATCTGATTTATCATAGAAAATAATCTTTCAGATGATAAATTAATTCTATCACTTTTGCAATTAATGCTAAGCATTTAATATTTTTATATTAATATAAAGCTCTTAACTATTTTCTATTTATATAGATATCAAAGTTAGTATGGAAACTTGATTAACAGCTGGTTTATGAATGTTGTGTGATAAAGTATTATAATTGACAATTTAATGCAATAACCATATTTGATATTTTTAATTTCTGTGTGGAAAAGAGATGCTCAGTCCATGGATAGTATTCTTGATACTAGTCTTCAATGAATAAAATATTCGAATCAAATAAAACCTGTAGCGTGGTATATATTATATTTGTATATCCGCAAAATATTCATCATTTCTTTCTGAAATTAAATCATTTTTCAATTATTGGTCGTTCCTGGCTCACGTTGGAAATTTGAAATTCACTTCTTTCTTGCGTGCCTGATTAATATCATGTCCGACAATCATTTCGTGATTTAGTATTATTACAAAGTTTTACTTTACGCGAATGAATAGTAGACTTATAGTTCGCGCAACTGTCAATTTTTTAACAGAATTTTTTATGTTGAAATTCAAACTAAAATTTTAATTACAATTTTATACTAAATAATTAATATGTGTACATAATCTGTTGTCTATGTGGACTATGAGAAAATTTGTTAGAAAAAGATTTGTTTTAAACTACTTTTTAATTGATCAACAAACTGACCATTTATAAAATAAGAATACTTTTTTACGTGTGGTAATAATCTTACTAACTTTATTGAAGATTAGTGAGAGAATTGAAAGTTTGATATTAGGAAAAGATATTCCTTCTTCGAATAATCTGTAAAGACAACGCGTTTACGAGGAGAGAATCACTTCGTTTGCAGTAAAAGGCGACAACAACGGACCTTTGTGTTTAGGGTAAAATCTCTCTCTCTCTCTCGTTTTCTCTCGGTTAGGGTTCAAGGGATCGGTAGTGATTCGGATGATGGTGAGAGGGTTCTTCCGTGGAGTACCGGGTGGGCAGAGGTGGATAACGTTCCGGATAACGTTCGGATAACACTCGGATAACGGTGGGATAATTGGTAGCGGTGATCAGACCGAGTTTTACGATCAGGGAACATGCTCCCGTCGTCACAGTGGAAACTCTTCTCACTCTATCGGCCATAGTTTCACGGCCCGTCTTTTTCTTACGTTTTATCCGTGACCACGTCTTTGTCCCGCGACGTGGAAAGGATCGCTCGAGGAAAAGTTCATGGTGAGGGTGAGTCGACTAAACGGTCGAAACATAAAGAGAAAGAGAGAGAAAGTCCGATTCGCCTCGTATTTTTACGACTGACCCCCTCATAAACACTCACTGAGTTACGGGTTGTTTGCTCTGTCGAAACTGGGCTTTAGGGGCGCTTTATCCGCCATCCACTATCCAAACGTATCCACGGAACGCGCTCTCTGGGATAGCAAGGAATTGCTCTCTTCTTTTTCGCACTTTTCTTTTTCTCTCGAGTTGACGCACACACTTTTCGCGGATCTCTGCAAATGATAGCCCGCATCCTGCTTCCGTACTTTTATACGTTGGATAGAAAACGTATCGTGAACCAAAATGTACTAAACATATGAGAGACTTTGAGGGAATCTTCTCTATAAGTACCATAAACTGTGTTCTAGACTTCGTATTCTCTACATTTTATTCAGATTCGCGAGAGCGTGTTATCGATGTTGTGAAATCTGATGCATAAACTGATGATGACTGACGATGATATCAATTACTTCACGAAATGTTCACAATTGGACAAATAAAAATTTTCTTTTCATTAAATTTCAAAAGCTTTACCTTATTAAGATTTCTCATTGTATATCTGCATGATAAATGATAAATCGATATGTATTCACGCTATAGAATATCGCTTTCTTTGCATTAAATCAATGACATTGATAATTGTGGCGCATACGTATCACCAGCAAATTCGAGTGATGGCTAAAGGGATATTCGCGAGGGAAATGACAGAGGAGAGGCTCGCGGGTATCGAGGGACGAGGAGAGCGAGGAGAGCGAGGAGAGCGAGGAGAGCGAGAGCCCGGCAACCTGAACGTCGTCGTTCGCATCGGGTAAAGTGGAAACCCGTGTACGCCAGATTATCATCCCGAGTCAATCCTGATCACAGTTCCATCGTGCCGCAAACAGGCAACCCACGACCTTTCCACCAGTCCTTCCACCCGCCAGTCCCATCGCCTCCGTTTTCTCGCTTGCTCTCCATGACTGACAAACCAGTTTCACTAGAAAGAGCACACACACCTTTTGCACGATTGAAATCAATGGAGTTACACGGGAGGTGCCCCGCTGCNGAAATCAATGGAGTTACACGGGAGGTGCCCCGCTGCCATCCTGCCGCTGCCCCGCTCGATTATTGCGGCCAGTGAATGATTCGTGAAATATTTCCGTGAAAATAAACGTGGAAAGAAAAAAAAAGGGAACGAAAGACGTTGCGAAGGTTCACCAAGTTCGCAGCTCCAAGCATTTTTCCTATTCCTCTGAGACTCGGCCCATCTCTCCCCCACCTGTTCCTATCCTGCTCTCCATCGACGATCAGCAGTCCATTAAAGCTTAATAGCTGAAGCATTAGGCCCCAGGGCAGATTTTGTTCCAACGGAAGTGAGATAAATGTATTTTTCAAATGCTCCTACTCCCCCGTGATCTGTCGGTAGCAAGCAATGCTAAAATTGTTATTCCTCCTTTGAACGATTATGTTTTACACCATCAATCAAAATACTTTCAGAATAATTTAATCTTATCGATCGGTAAATGTCAATTTTTTCATTTTTATAAAGTTTTTTTATTTGTAATGTTTATATGAGTAGATATTATTAAAAGTGATAATTAAATTTCAGTATAAATGCTTATTAAATAACAATTAGCATATCTATTTAGAAGGTAAAAAGATATTAACAGATGTATAAATTCTTATAAGATATTGAAATATTTAAAATTTTATTTGTCAACTTCCTTGTTTTTCCTTCTATTTATTAATTACGCAGAAATCCCACGAGCATGTTGTTTGTCCTCACGTACAAATCAAATGCCATAACTTTCCTCACGCGAGCCTTGCGAGAGGTCGTATTAGGATGGAATCACGTTAATTCAGAATGTATTTCAAGACGACGCGACGATGACGACGATGACGACGACGATGACGACGATCGTGCACGAATTGTCGAGACTTGCAGGCATGCATATCCTTCTCGGTTCACTCCTCGAGCCCCGTATCGAGCTAATGATGCGCGTCGGTCGGATCATCAATCATACTTTCATTACGTGGATCTCAGCTGCTCCACATTGACTTCGCGGCCCGCGGGGCATTGTTATTATTCCGAGATGAGAGATGCATTCCGCGCACGAGCGTGCACTACGTTTCGCGCGTTACACAATGCGTGCACGCGGGAATTCCCGCTTATCTTCGATAACGTCTGCTGAAGCCATCGCGATCTCTGAGTTTATGATTCATCCTGCTCGCCTTAACGATCACAGATCCGTATCTGCATTTGCGAAGAATGCAACACACAATTTTTTTTCTCCATCTACGTAGATTGCATGAGTTGTGAGTTGATACTCGATAAACACATAAAGTGCCCTTTGATGTTTGTCGCAATTCTCACATTAATATTTTAATCGACATCAATGGAAAATGTATCATTAAAGCTATCGTTAAATTGTGAGTAACAAGTTTGTGTTAACCAGCATTCACGTAAAAGCTGTGTGCTTAACGATTCTTAATTTGTATTTATGCATTCAGTAGTGAGTTTTTCTGATTAGATGTGTGTGTGTGTGTGTGTGTGTGTGTGTGTGTGTGTGTGTGTGTGTGTGTGTGAGAATAAGAACCGGTTTATACTTGATATTAATACTTTCATTCATCATTAGTCTTATTTATTTTGTAGGTATTAGAAATAGAATAAATTTGATAACGTTAACGCGTCATTCAGAAATATAATTACGCTTTTTAACAAATTTCATTAAAGTTGTTCCATGTATGGCGATTGTGCTCGAATGGACTAGGGTTATCCTTCATCCGGCAGTAAACGAACGGGTCGTCGAAATTAGTGTAAAATTAGTCGTGCGCGCACGTACGCGGACAGTAAACCTTCGCGCGCGCAGCGTTTTAAGGCCATCGTTCCTAATACTGCTCATAAAAGCGCGTGATCCCTTTTAAATCCTCCCCCCATTCAATCATACACGACCGCCGCGTAGGCACTCGAACTATAAACTATAAACCGGTGGCGCATCGTTTTACGACGTACAAGCTGCCGTGTATCCCTCTTGCGAGATTCTATTAGGTTTATATAGGTACGTGGAGAAAACTGGGGGCCACGTGGTTACGCTTAGGATAGGAAAAGGATACACTCTCGGGAACGTAGAAAAGATACAGTAGAGCGTAATGTATTATCACTGACATCTCTCGCAATGGAAGTAATGATTATTTAATTGACCAAGTTCCATGTGTAATTTTCTTTACGTAGACATTTGTTATTCGATGTGTGAGATCATGTCAAGTATGATAGTGTATCTTCGTTTCCGGTTTATTAATGTATGCATACAGCTAATTATATATCTCTTGCGATGAAATATATGATGGATCTAATCAAATATGAAGTAAGTATAATAAATAAACGATTAATAATTGCTACTGTGTGTAATCGTCTATTGAGAATATGCGAAGGAAAAGGCGCTCATTGATAAAAGATAGCTATACATAAAAAAAAATGCAAATGTCTGGTTATGTGTGAGAAAAAGCTTTAATTGCAATATACGAGAGAAGCAACATTACTTTCTTAAATTGATTCCGCCTTCTCTCGATAATAACTTTAATCTGCAGAAGTAAAATAAACTGTACTTGGTTTTTTTCTGCTAAAATTTCGATGAGCCATACCATGTACAGCGCTGTCTAACATCAAGACTGTATATAGTTACCGTGCTGGTAACACCGGTAGAATCGTCGTCCCCTCACGTGCTGCCAGAACGACGCAGTAAAAACGTAACAGCGGCACCGAAGTACCGTAAAGCTGCGACCGTACGGTGCATTTCGTGACGATACCGCGATAAAAGGCGTCTACCACCTACCATGGCAATACGGCGATACGGTCCAAGTATATTTGTCGAGCTTCTTTCTGTCTTGAAGATGATCATTAAGTCATTGTCGAAAATTAGATATACCTATATTGCACCGACCTAATCATGTCATAATCTACTTCTAATCTACATAGTTGTAATTGTATAGTTTTGATTATTGAAGTGAACGTGTATGTGTATATATATATATATGTGTGTGTGTGTGTGTGTGTGTGTGTGTGTACACACACACACACACACACACACATACACATGCCCTTTTTGTATGCTCATCGGATTTGAGCAATTTTATTAACATGATTAGAGTAATATTTTAGAGTTGAGTGCTTTAATGCGCTATATCGAGTTCCAACTCAATATTTAACACGGCAATGTGTAATTAAACAGCGATACGACTAATGAAGCGGTTTCCCTTTGTAGTCGACATAAAGTATCCAATTACGAGGCGTACGGTTAATCGCTCAGCGAGGCTGTTATATGTCTCTAGTCTCTACCGACGAAAGACTGGTGGCCACAACGATGACCGATCTATTCACTGATTTCTGTCGCGGCTTGTTTCTGCGCGGCGCGGTAATTACTCTTTCCGAGTATACGGGACTCGCCATCCTCGTCGTTATCCTCTCTTCTTCCTTCTCGGCAATAAACGACTTCCCACGAATTGCCTCTGCTATAATCTCAATAAACATCGCTCATCCAGGCGCACTCAACTCCTCCATTTGGCGGCTTTATGAGCCGACGCGACGCGACGCGACGCGACGTGGCGTTTGCGTACGCATTGCATTACAGAGAATCTTCGAGGAAAGCAGTTGCGACGCGCGCGACGTGTCCATCGACGATATCTTAATTGTCCGTTTTGCTTATTATTCGTCGAATTCTGCCGGTCGAGTCGGAGGTCAAGATGAGACGCGAGAATTCATAGTCATAGATCAACACGAGTGGTTGCGTTCGCGTCGTCTATTTTTTGTCGTTTTTTGTCGTTCCTCAATCGCTTTTACGCTACCTTGTCTTTCTCGCTGTATTTGGTAACTCTTCTTGTCGGTCGTTTTCACAGAAGCTTGATTGTCATTTACAACAGCCGCTTTATCTTCTTGCTCCATCACAGATTGGCAAATGACCATACTTATCTCGGAAAGATAAGTTACCGATAAGTTGTTCTCCAAGATTAGTTAAATTTTATTTTTTTCAATAATGAATTAATTAGTATATTTAGTGCATTGTAAAATATTATATAGCAGATTGCGTGACGAAGTAAAAAGCTTCATCGACACACACACACACATA
>QKQZ01049734.1:0-13365 GCA_003595255.1 Solenopsis fugax
GTCGCCGCCGTCGCCGTCGTCGTCGTGCCGTTGTCCGCGTATTTTCATCAGCGCGCTCGCTAAAGAATCTGTTTGTCGTTTACATTACGTTCCGATCTTTAACCCTGCTAAGAGTTACTCAGGTATTTTCGATAACTAAAAATACAATAGTCGGCCGAAAAAAGCAGCAGCATGCGACGCGAGACGCGAGACACTTCGCGTCTGCAGAGTAAATTTGATAAATACAATAGGTATATTCTTGAATGAATTTAATGATTGGGTAATAATTGAACGAGCCTCCATTCATCATGCAAGAGTTCGTAATTTGATCCTTAATGAGTGCAATCGATTTTTCATGTGATCCGACTGTGTACTGTCGGAACTGTTTCCAGATAACGAGCGCTCGATTTGTATTTTCTAAAAGTAGGATTAGTAGCGAATTAGTTGACAACTGCAGATCTTACAAAACGTTAAACAAATTTCGCTGACACTGACCAATGTCCTCTGGTGCGATCGTTAAAGTTTACCAGCGGATATCTGTCCTCGATGGAACGATATCGCGCGAAGGTATCAGAACATTTTTTCACTTTATGGCTATCTAATAAAATAAGAAATGGCCTATAAAAGAATAAAAGCGCAGCACGTATGTATCAGGTGCATATATCTGTACTGAGTTGCGTCGCCGTTATGCGGGCTTCAATATTAAATTCAGGCATAAGTGCTACTGCATGTATATGTGTGTGTGTGTGTGTGTGTAGATATATCTTGAAGAGTCTAAAGTACTCATTCGTCGATAATCGAGAACAATTTGTAAAATGCTGGACGATATCAATCGCCGCAACGCATGCACCCTCGTTACACGCGATTAATCTACGTGCGAGATCAAAGTGCGCTACTAAATTTTAAAAATATTCAAAACCATCGTTGCTTTTTTTTTATCACGAACACGCACTTTCAGTCGTATCGCAATGGCGGCACGCAAGCGACCGCATCTGTCGTACCCGCGTATAATAAACACGTGCGCGCGCGGAAAGTATGTTGGCCCGATCTTTACGCGCGTGTAAATCTAATTCCCTTGACACCAATAACAGTAGGACGAATCCCATCGCGTGGCGGAATGACATTACGTTACACGCATGTAATGCGGAGATGATTCTTTCGCCGTCGTACAAAGGAAAATATTTAACGGTGACAGAATATTTGTTTCATCAAATGTAATTATTTTTGCATAATGAATTCAATGTCGTTTTTCTGTACAGATTCTTATCCTACCCTCAGAGAAAAATTCATAATAGTTGCAACCATAAAAGTGACAATTATACAAATTTTACATATAGAACTACATAGTTCGATAAACTACTATGTAGTTATTGAAATTGAAGTTTTACATAAAATAATTTCTGTTACCATGGCAACAATATTTATGCAACTATTAATTTTATTATAATAAATAAAATTAGATAATTATATAAAATTCATACAAATAAGTTATGGCAATTACATTCTTTCAGTTTACGGCTAATTAGATATATAATTGCTCCGGACACTCGCGCTACTATAATTAGATATCGGAACAACTTTGATAACATAATGAAACACTAGTAAGACTATATGGTAAATGCAGAAATGATAACGAAGGCTTTCGAGTTCGAATCTCAGTCGGTTTAATTTTTCCATCGCCTAAATTTGTATTATTTTTTTACAGTTTATTTAACAATTACACTACAAATGGTTATTATTTTTTAAATTCATATTATACTGTTTTTATTACAACTAATATATAGTTGAGATGCTATTTGTTTACAAATTTATAGTTGCTGGTACGATTTCTTTCTTTTAGTATGTACCTAAACTACCCAATATCTATTTGTGTGCGTATTTTTATATATAGATAAAGATATTCCATACAAAAGTGTGGAATATCTCTATATTTACACTATCTCAGAATCAGAATCGGTACATTATTTACTGAAAGACAGTGAACAGCCTGATTTCAGTGTTATAACTATATCAGTCAATATAACACAGTCTTTCAGTGATAACAGACTGATTCTGATCAGTGAGATTTCACTGTTATTAGTGTAGAATTATAAATCACATTCGCTCGGTTTTAGAGATTTTACATTGAGATTTAGACAACACTATTGTGTTGTCTAAACTAAATAATTCAAATAGAAATAGGTTGAGTGATTTATTTTTTTAACTATTTTGTTATAAAATAATAAATATCCACATGGAAGTTAAAAAGAACAACATAGGATTATTTAAATGGGATTCTTTAATATTTAACAGTGTTCTGTTACGTTCAAACATATTGGTTTCTATATTTGAGCTCAAATCTTATTACTGTACGATATCTCGTAGTTCCGAGAAACCCTTTTGGGACATCCAATCCTCGCATATCTCACTTTAGCGAGATTAAATGGATTAGATGTCGACAAGATATCGAAAAGTCCGTGCAACACAGAACTAGATCAGACTTAATAACATCGAAAGATATAAAATATGTATAAAAATCATTCGATTGTATCAATCACATTTAATCACAATTGTATACGTATATTGTCTTACGGTATAGCTATCATGATATTGTATTTATCATTGTAAGCACACATTGCTGCAAATCGCGCAGTGTTGTAATCGACGTACAGGCAGCGGCATTTCCTACATCGAAATCCGGTAAATATCAAACGAGCATCGATCAATCGTTAATGGTCAATTATGGATTATGGAGCTTGGCATGCGTCAATCGACGTGAGACACGTAAATTATAGCAACCGGCGTGGAGACGGTTTCCCGCCGATCCAATGCACGCCAACTCAATTAAACGAACCGACGTACGCAAAGATAAATAATCGTTGCGCGGTTTCGCATGCGCCTCGTAAAAGATTATAAATTCAAAAGGAATGATACCTGCCCGCACTAACGAACGCGCGGTGGTGAGCGGTGGTGAACGGCGGCGGTGAGCCGCTTCGGCGAAGCACCGATTTTTCCCATTACGCGATTTATAAACGCTCCGACTGAATTAAGCGGTGCGATGCGGCGGTGAATGTTGCTCAGAAGGCGGAAACGCACGATCGGCATAAAGCCACGTTAACGTTTGGCGAGCGCCAAATGTTGAGCTACGAAGATACGTGAGCTACATTACGAGCAAAATTCAAATATGTAAGAAAAATTGAAACAGTTTTTATACGTACGTTTTATTATCGTCAGAGCGTCAGACTATATGCTCATTGAATTGCATGCTGTTTAAATTTTCATTAATAAGTGATTTCATTAATATCATTATTATCAATTTATAATTCATCGTTCACGCTTTGCCAATGTGTTTACGTCTCAAGATCTTCCACCGTAAGCTACTTGGGTTATAGGTCATTGAGTTATAAGTCAATGCATATATTCCATTATATTCACGTTTTAATTTTATTCACAATAAAGGAGCTTGTATATTAGCTTTATACCTCCTCAGAACTTATTGTTTGTGCTCGATAAGTTTGAGTAAAGTTTGAGTAAAGAGCTCGAGTTTGAAATCTATGTCGTGACTTGTAGCCAACGTTTCCAATCGCAGCAAACTTTCGTTTTGCGTTTCGGTTAAGGATGGCGAGTACGTAAAATTTCACGCTATAAATGCTTCCGCTCGCACACAAATCGCAATGTACCGACTCAATTTGCATAAGCAGTTGCGCGGAAGCCATTACCAATAGGATATGTTGAAATCTAACGTATTATTATGCGAAACAGGTAAACTGCTGAAATGAGCGTAAAAGGTAAATATTGTAATATTGTTGTATTGCAAATAGCAGCCTCTCAGATTTACATACAGCGTTACGATTGCTTCGCATATTTAATTTGATTCTATGCGAAAGCGTGTTCTGGAAGTAAGAAATTTTCCATTTTCGCATTTGGTGAAGAGAGCGGAAAGAAGAACAGCTTGTGATGAAATGAAGTGACTTCATGAGGGGATGGGGAAAGGGATTTATATTGCATCAGAATAACTTTGCATCCGAGTAAAGAAAATCTTGCACTTTTGGAAAGTTCGGAATCATCCAGTGTTGAAAATGCTAAGCAGCAAACAACATTGATTTAAATTTTCTGCCACCTCGAACAATGAGGTAAATATCCCACTAACCGGACATGTAACGATGCAAAGCTAAGATTGGTGAATTTTGTAAGGATTTACGGTATAAAATGATCTAATTATATTATATAATTAACTGAAATATATGAAATGTAAAACATTATTAAGATACATAAATATGAAGAATTTTTTAATTATTCCAAAATATATACAAACTTGGTTCTGAATAAACCAATATCCGAACAATCTAAAACGCTTTTGTTTAATGATTAAATGCTTGTTCTAAATACTTTTTCTTAAATAATAATATTGTTTATAAAATAAGTATAAACAAAAAATATTATCTTTGCATGTTTCTAAAAAAAATTTAAAAACAAAAATTTAAACTCTAACTTATCATAGTTGTGCAACAAATTTAATTTTTATAACACTTATAAAATAAATGTCTTATAAATTTCTTAAAGTATTTAAAGATTCCAATCAAATTTTAATATTATAAAAAAAACACATTTAAAATTTATAATAATAGTTTCCGTGTACGTGTCCGAGTATAAAAACTTGTTCGGACTAGGACATTTACTTTATCGATTTTTATTATTTTCCGGATCCTTATGTTTTACAACATGTAAATACTCGGCAAAATAAGATTTAAAAGAATTAAGAAAGTAAGTCTTGTGGCGATTGTGCACACCAATCAGCATTTGCATCTCTCTCTATTTATTTTATTTCATGTATAAATAAATGACATGATTCATACTTGCACGAAATAAATAAATATAGAATTAAGTTATTAAACGTAAAATATCACATTAATCATGGCTCATTTAACTCGTATGTAGATATGGAGGCTAGCATTCTTCATTCACTCACATATCAGAGATATTCCCTGATAGTTTAATCTCATGCGATAATCATCGAGTTACACGGAGTCCAAACATTGCTCCCATTAACTCTTCTCCGCGTTCCCGTGAATATGGCGATATGTGTAATAATTTCGCACGTCCGACGTAAGATTGGCATCAGCGTCCGCGTTTTATCGATATGCCGGACGATGCCAAGACCGGAGCCGGAGACTCGGAGCCGGTTTCCGCTTGCCAATGAGAACCGCGCGACAGGATGTATAAAATTCGATACCCGCGGTATGACAGAGAGGAGAACGGCAAATCCTGCGGATGACAATTTTCTCGTTCGGGTACCTTAACCAAACCCATCCCACCCGTGCCGCCTCTATACATCAGATCCATTCAAAACGCGGGACTTCATTGTCCTGTCCGTTGTTTGCCGAGGTAATCCTGTACGGGAGCACGAGAGAAGAGAGAGAGAGAGAGAGAGAGAGAGAGAGAGAGAGAGAGAAACAGATGACGCAAACCTACGACGCTGCGGAACGAGTCCAAAAAATCTCTCGCCGACCTGGTCCTGCCGATCTCTGTGTCATCTTTTACCCTCGTTCTCGTAGAATCCCCTCCTCTCCTTCGGCAGGGCACGACACGGCACGGCACGGAACAACGCGGTGACATTGGGACAAATTTTCCGCCACAGAAGCCTCGAATGGAAAACGGCGGTCGTGGCGGGCGTCCTAGCCCCAGGGCAAAAACGTATTACATTTTAAAATGACAAAAAGGAGACCGGGCCTAATAATGGAGCTGGTCTATGGGATAATATGGGGTATATACACGTTATATTCTTTTTCTCTCTCTCTTTCTCTCTCTCTCCTGAGCGCATCCAATATCGAATCCGGGGACGCGTGTATATACACGGGGGCACTCGATGCACTCTACCGAAAATCGCCGTGTAAACACGGAGAGGCCGTCCTGTCGTTCCTGCTCCCGTTGTCCTCGAACGCGAAGGTACGGTGCCGATCCGCCGCGAACATGCTGTCAATCTCGAGTCGCCCGACTGTCAGTCCCGACTACCAAAGATCGACGACGTTATCTGATCGCGATGGTTAACGTCCTTCTTGCGTCCTGTCGTTGAGTCCGAAAATTTCGACGTGCATAGCGATTCTCTCGCCGATTCGAATTTCGCCTCGGTGATCTGAGAGTATCGGTATCCGCGAGATCATCGAGAGGCTCCGATTTGAAGTTCGCTTAATTACAGCGGCTTCTCGGCCTTCTGCTCGACGTTCGCTGAAATACCCTCGTCGATGGCCGGGTAAGTGGGTCGAGGTAGTTGGCTACTATGTTGGGAAAAATGTCATTCGTATCTTATTGTGCGTGGGTTATTTATAGCGCGACCGATAAGTCATACGCGCGTTCGGCTCCGAAGTCAATACGGAAATAGTTGAATAATTATGGAAAGGCGCGACACGTGATGAGCTTGAATGCATTGAGATTAGTTAATCGTTTAATTATCACTCCAATGGAGTCGGTACGCCGTGTTTAAAAAATAAATTTCGCCGCGTTACGGGCGAACAGTCTACAAACATGTGTAGAAAGCAAATCGAGTCGACAATCAAATAAATACAGCAATACGCTTCGCTAATAAAGTCTGACAACTTTGCAGACGAACTATTCGCGATAAAGAAGCGAATGTAATATAACCTCGCACTTCTCGTCTTGAAGAGAGTCCTGAAGCAGATATGTGTAATAGCACTTATTCGCAATGTATCGCATTGAAATGTCGCAGATAGATCAGTGAAGAGTTAATCTCGGCCAGCGGGTGTCAGGGGGAGGAAATAACTTTCGCTAACGTAGGAATATGCCCCGGTTAGTCGAGTATGACAGCTATCCAGTTTGGTTCCACTTAGGCGCGTGCTGAAAAAGGGCAAAAAGAGAGAAGCCGATCTTGGTTCGAAATACACCCACGGTATCTACACAAGCGGCGTCGGATAAGTTACCGGTATAAAGTTACGCTCGTGAAGCCGCCAAATCGCCAAGAGCCGTCGGGGTGTTAAATTTGAGGATGGTTTCACGGACACCGATAAAAATTTTACGCGTTCGGTGAGCAGGCGCGCGCGATCGATGCGAACGCGCTCACCGTGTCGTGCGACGACGATGACGATGACTCGCGGACGGTTATGATCATCCTACCGTGGAGTCGGCGGAACGAATGCTAATTGCTTAGCGCGATTTATAGACACGATTAATAATAATACAAGCGCTGGAAATATCTGTATTTGCCCGACCTTGGCTACACGCCAGCCTCTCGTCCCTAATTTAGAGGTACCGTGTTTCGTTAAAGTCAACTATGCGAGTTTCTATACGAAATTGCGTATGACAAATTGCTCGCGACAAATTGCATATGACGGATTATTATTTGTAAGGTAAATGTCCTACTGATCAAAAACATGTCTCTGTACCCGGTCACTTACATGAAAACGGTTAATCTTAAACGTGTTTTTATAATATTAACATTTAATTGTAATCTTTAAATATTTTAATATATTTATAAAGTAAGTTATTTTAAATATTATTTAAATTAATTTGTTACATAATTAAGTTAGAGTTTACATTGTGATAGTTTTAAAATTTTTTAAGAACCATTACGTATTTGTTAAGATAATTAATATTTTTTTGTATTTATTTTATAAACAATAAGAAGAAATATTTAGGACATTAATGACATGCGTTTCAGATTGACAGACATTGATTCATTCAGATGCATTAAGTTACAAGCTTTTTATTTTCGAAATAATTAAAAAATTTTTCATATTTTTATGTATTAATAAACGTTTTATATTTTATATTAATAATAACGTTTTATATTTGAGTTAATATCATTACATCATTTTATACCGTAAATCCGTACAAAAATTCAACACGTTTGAATCTGTTTCGTTTCATGTACAATTACTTGGACACTTATTTTACAGTTTCGATTACAATTTCATGATGTTCGCGCAGACGCGAGCATGTTTCTTTCAAGTAAATTATTATCTATCTTCCGTTTGTAAAACAAAAGTAGGTGAAAACAATATTCCTTAATGTGACATCTATCTGGTCGTAACATTACGGCGAGGCGTAAAGACTGGCGTAAATTCTCATTACAAATGTCGTGCGCTCGGCGTCGCCCCTACGGGACGAATTATCTCGACTCACGCCTGAACAAAATCGATATCTGCCGTGACAGACACGAAGACTAAAGACGTAGAAACGCGAGACACACTTAGCAAATCACTCGATGGGATACGCGAGAGGAGGAAAATCTTCGTGTAATTATTGGAAGTTGGCGAGATGCACTCACCCGCGATCCCATGTCGAGGATCGACGGCTGGATTTCCGTAATCGGAGAAGCAACCGGCCAATATGGCGGAAGGATAGAAAAAATATGGCGTCGAGAAGGACCGTGGTTGCTTTGAGCTGTCTGATCGCTGGATAGACAAATAAACGGTCTAAGTGGTTAGCATCGGAAAGAGAGAGAGAGAGAGAGAGAGGAGGGAGAGGGTGAGAGGTAGATTCCGAATTATAATACCAGGTCCTCGTGTTGGTGCGAGAGAAGAGGGTTCGCGGCGAGGGCGCGACCCGGGCGACAGGCTTGGATGGATTGTTATTGGTCGAGGATTTAACCCTCTACCTTTTGCCCCACCACGGATACGTATGCTACACGTATGATATGCTAACGAGCACATCAGCGGTGCGCGCATCGAGGGACGAGATCCCTGCGTAGGGGTTGCTGCCTGGCTACTCCTTGTTGTACGAAGAAGAGGGGGGAGGAGGAGGGCCAGCCGGTAGACCATCCGCACGAAGAGTGTAGGTATCAAAATCTAATCCTTTGATGCGTTAATGCCGCGGAAGCCCTATCGCGAGTGATTTCTTCCAGGCCCACGCCAATTCTATGCGCCAGCATTCTCTCCGCACGCTCCTCTTTCACCGTCAACGATACCGGCGACATTCTCAAAAGTGTTGGGTTTCGGTGCTCCATTTCTATGGTCTCCCATAGTGCGCCTCCCATTGTCATTACGCATGTTGCGTATATCAATAATGTCTCACAATACGTTGACCTGTCATTCTTCAGGCTGCTCCAAAGATAATTATATCTTTATAGCATTTTAGGATTGAGTTACGAAAACAGTTATGAAATTAATTGTCCGGAACAGTGATCCTACTATACTGAGAGAAATGTTTTGTAAAATCAACCAGTTTGGTTGATTAGTGATCAAATGAATTTTATAGTGATAGTTACTAAATAGTTGTTTTGACCAAATAATTTGTAGTCTTAACCAAATAATTATTTTCATACAACAAATTACAAAAAGTTTTTGGTTTTTTTGTTAAATGTAACAAAGTTTTTGGTACCAGTAACTATAAAATTCATTTGATCACTATACTACCAAACGATTTCTCTCAGTGTATTGGCAGTTTACTTTACATTTGCTATTTATAATTTACCAAATATTATAATTTTTTAGAGAAAGCTCGATTGGAAGAGTGATAAATTTCCAAAGCAAACTTGCATTCAAAACTGAAAAAATCCACCGTTATCAACAAAATTAGATTGAAATGTTTAAATAAAATTGTAATAAAGCATCGATTCTATTTTACCTCATATCTTTCTATCGTATCAATTAGTTTCGTGACTATATTTTAATGTATATTGATGATTTTTTGTCTCTTAATTTGTAAATTCAATTTTTCAACAAGTGACTGTATCTTTTCGGGATATAGCCTCAGAATCGAAATATATTAACTCTGAAAAGTCCTGGTCGCGTTTCCGCAACTTTCGACGAGTTCTTCGGGCAGAATTGCTGACTCGCAAAGTCAGAATTGAATGGACAAGCCCCCCAGGAACATTTTCCTTTAGTGAGTAAAAAGCGTTTAAAGAGCAACGCTCTGTGCTCGAGTATATAACGGTTACATTAGAAACTTAATTTTCGAGATGAAGTCGGCGTTTTTATAGGTTCCCACGAAATAGTTTCGACGGCCTTCAATTAGTAGGGCAGCGCAACGGTACTCGACGAGTTCCCGGTTCCCGATAATTGGCCCGCCGACTTAATGCTCTGACAAAAACTTTTGATTCGTTAAAGAAGATCAACGATAGAAACGGGAGTTGTTCGGTAAAAGCCAACGATAAAACGCCGGCGAAAACTGACGTACGCCGACGCGCCGGTGTCCGAAAATTCAGAGGGAAACGTGGCGCGGCACAAAGCGCGTCGCTCTCCGTCCGTTTTGCGTAGCATGAAAAGCCCAGCGTGAAACATCTGACGAATTTCCGAATATTTGTACAATGTGTGTGGACCGGAAAAGGCCCTGTACATGGTTTATGTAAGTCTCTAATGTATAATTCAGCGACACACAGGACTCAATACGGAATATACTGAATATTCGAAAATCGTAGAACGATACTCTGGCGATGCTTCGATAAACCGTCATTTGTTCTAGCTCCTATCGCAAAATTTGTTAAGGTAAATTTTAATCGTAGCACGGAAGCTCAACTAATCGAAATTCCTTTTATCGAGATTCGAAAATCTGTAAAACTACTAAATCAAATTAAACAAAAAAAATTAAAGGTTTATTTTCATGAGTTAGATATTATTATGACTTTTAAGATTTAAAGAATTTATATCTGTGTCTAATTAAAACATGTAGTAGGTTTCAAAATTGTAATCTTCAATCAAAAAATCACGCGATATTAAAATAAAATTCAGAACAAATCGCGAATCGTCGAACTATCGAGAGGAAAGAGCCACCTCGTTTTTCCTCACCGCAGTTTTGCAGTGTTCGAGCGAGCATTGTTACAAGACGAGAGCCACGCTGCGTTTGCTGGCTCTCGTCGAAAAAAAAGGAGCAGACCGTTTTCACGAGCGTTTGCAAGAGAGAGAAAGAGAGAGAGAGAGAGAGAGAGAGAGAGAGAGCGACTGAGAGGGATGCACTTGGGTAGGGGGAGAAAAAATCGAGATGCTAATCTCCCATCGCGTCGAAGGGGGCAACTATGTGCTAATGCGATCCCGTTTAGCCAAGTCACCCGGAAAACGGGACACCCGCCCCGATCTTCGTGCAAGAAGAGTATCCCGTCTCTCTTTCCTCCTCTCACCAATCTCACCTTCCAGCTCCCTTCTGCTTCTCGCTAGTGTACGCGCGCATACTCCTGCGCGACGTGATCCGGTAGAGCCGATCATAACGTAACGGCATTGCCGATGACAAAATACCGTGCACATCGCATCGGTGGCGCACCGGTGAGGGGAAGTCCCCCATTAGCCACTCATCAGCCTCCAGGCGTTGTCGCTGTTGCGGCGGCGGCGGCTATAACACAGTCGCGTCTCTCTGCGCCATTGTGTGCGACATCGATTGTCATTATTTCGCGATATCCGCTTCCCGACCTCCCCGCATAGCGTTCGCGGTGCGACCGAGCGGAAACATTTGGACATATTGGAATACGAGCATTGTGTCAATATACGTTCCGTTCTGCTCTCCTCTCTCTTTCTCTCTCTCTCTCTCTCTCTCTCTCTCTATCACTCTATCTCCCTCGCTTCCTACTTCTCGTTTCGCGTGTCTCTTTTTTAATGCGCGTATTACGGGCTGGGCAGCGTTACGATCGATGGAATCATTCCCACAGTTCGGTCGTACCGCGCCTTCCGGTGGTGATGGGTGATTATGAGCCTCGAGCGGAAAACGAAACATTTTTATTGTTCTCCTAGAATTAGGGGAGTAGAGATTTTTATACAAAATACAGCATCGAAGGAAAAAAAAAAATTGAAATTTCAACGCTACATAATTTTACAATAAAACTTCAAGGTAATATTTTAAGGAATTTTAACTGACGGCAAAAAATATCAAATGTTTCCCACTTCTCAATTATTTCATTACAAATTGTTCCACCCTTTTTACACAACGATAAAAAGTAACATTTGTCGTTATATTTTCTTATTGGATATTCTATACACAAGTGTTAATATACCTAGACAGTAGTGACAGTCTCTCAATTTACGAAAAATCGATAATGCTTTATTTTCCCGCGTTTTCAAAGAAAGAAAAATATTTTGACGCAAACTTCGGAAGTTACGATGACACTTCGAGCATGTCGGTGAAATATCGAGAGAAGGAGGAGGAGGAGGGGGGAAGGGGGTTTCGGTGATGTCGACGCCGCGACGATGTGGCGCGTGCCACCGCTGGCGATTAAGTTCTCACGAGAACCCAAGGAGATACATATAACGGTTGTACATAATGGGCACATAGTGTGTACATGGAAGAAGTGACGAGAGGAGGCGTCGGTTGGCAATAAGCCCGCGGGGGCCGCTCGGGCTTGGTTTCGCTGCTGGTTGTTAAGTAAATAGGGTATCCTCGCATTTTCGGTGGCGTCGCCCGCTCAGGATGGTGATGACGGCTGATAACCCTTTCGCCCCCACGCGCCAAATAATATGACCCTCTTAAACGACGGCTTTTGATGTGTCGTCGCTTCGACGCACATTTTACGAATGGTAGCAGTCTACGCGGCCAATTTCAGTCCCGCGCTCCGCAATCGACACCCCCGAGTGCGTGTCTCTTCTACATCTACCCTCTATTCCTACCCCCGAAGATATCCACTCAACCTTCTCCGCATCAGAATTAATCCAACTGGCGGACGTCATAATCATTATCCCTGCCTTTCACGCCATTTCGCGCCTTTCATGTTACTCCGATCAAATCCTGTCAACCGTAATCTTGATCATTTTCGTTCAACGATTATATGTGTTATAATCATGTTAATTTTTTCTAGTACAGTTACATTTTATGTAACACATTTTTATATTCTGAAGATATTATACCATGAGAATTAGTCACTTTTTATATTGTACAACACGGTTATAATTTCATAATTAATGGTTTATGTACATTATCGCAGTACAGTTATATATAAAAAATTAATTAGTAGATAACAGGCTTGGTAAATTGATATAATGTTTTACTTATTAATCTTCATTACCATTTTTTTTTAAATATGTATGTGATTAAATTCTTAGAAGAGAGAGAAAGAGAGATATAATAAAAGTTGATAACTTACGAAAATCAAGTTTGCGTAAATATCTATTGTGCTTACACAGATAATATATCTAATTATAAGTTCTTCGCTATTAAGCAAAAATTCGAAGCTCTATTCTCTGAACCATCAGGATTTAATTTGGCAGCGATTCAACTGGGCGCTTTGCCCTTCATCTATGCCAATGAATAATGTACGAAGTTGAGTGCTCTATCTCTATTATTTGAATTTTAGTTTAATGTGCGCGAAATATTATTGTGTAATGTATTATAAATTGATAAAAAAAACGTATTTAAGAATTATAATCAAAAATTCGTGTCAAATATCTTCAAGGATTACGTATACTTACATATATATTTTCAAAACAAGAAAGAGATACGGCAAATGCGAGTCAAGCGCGGTTAACGGTGCGCAGT